>MJUU01014302.1:318231-329387 GCA_002080025.1 Modiolus philippinarum | reverse complement strand
TGATTCACTTTGGTATCTTGTGCCATCTACGAAAGTTTGTAGATGAAATTAACATTGCCTTTGTCTACTTTTTTACAACTAACATCTCACATTTGGACAACTAATTTCATACAACCATGTAAATACTTAATCATGTTTATTCTAAGAATGTGATATTGTCTATTGCTGATAATAAATTTATTTTCTGGTAATATTTATTATGCTTAAAATCTTTCTGTGCGAAATATGATAAAATCTGTCAATTACATGAAAAGAGAATAAGTTTATTATCCAGTAAATGTGTGCCTATTTGTGTCCTTAAGTAGATTTGATGACACAAATGTTCAATTGCTAAGAATAGATTTATTCTGAACAAAAATATCATTGAAAGAGAAGGAAAAAAATCATGTGCCCAATATTGTGCAACTTCTTAAGTCAAGATGTACGATTTTCATGATAAAATTTTGAATTGTAGAGAATAAATTTATTCTCAGTTTAACGTATGGCTATACCTTGTACAAGATCTCGAAATCAGCTTTGATAAGACATCTTTCAACTGTAGAGAATAAATTTATTCTGGAAATATGACGTGTCATCATCTTGTAAGTATTTTTTTTTCATTTTAAAATTATCTTCGGTGAGAATAAATTTATTCTCTAAAGTTCATAAGACCTCAGCTTGAAAGTTTCTTTTTCATTTACAAATTATCTTCGGAAAGAATGAATTTATTCTCTAAAGATCATAAGACCTCTGATTGAAATTTTTTTTCATACAAAAATCTCAATCATTTGCAGAGAATAAATTTATTTTGTAAAGATCATACGACATCAGTTTGAAAGTCTTTTTCATATAAAAATTATCATTTGCAGAGAATAAATTTCTTCTGTAAAGATCATAAGACATAAGCTAAAAAGTTGTTTTTTTTTTTTGTTTTTTTTTTTGTTTTTTGTTTGTTTGTTTTTTTTCGTTTTAGAATTATCATTTGCAGAGAATAGATTTATTCAATGAATCATTTATGCTGGAGAAAAAGTATGTTCTATACAGAATAAATTTATTCTGTCTGACTTCTCTATTTACTAATACGTAATGTTTTGAAATGTCTATCTATAATTGACAAAAATGTGTCGATCGCTTTCAATATGGTGTGTTGAAAAAACTTTAAAATGTGGCATTGATATTTGTTTTTTCGTCAGTTTAGGGAATAAAATTTATTCTCTGACAAGATGAAGCATCAAAAATGCCTACGAAAATTAACAAAATGATAGCCTAAATTCACAAAAATATGAAAAAAGCAGAAAATTCCAAAATCATACCGATAAAATGGAATCGTAAGATTTTCCTTTTTTATTTTGGACTCTCTTATATTTGTTTTCTTCCAGAAGTGAATTTTGTGTGGTATTGGTCATTGGTACTTGGTATAAACCTGTGATTCTATTTTGACAATCTCGTGGTCGCTTACACCACTCCATATGGAGGTAAAATATTGGCAAAGGAATAGGAAACATTTGTCGTTGTATGGGTATGTGAATACTTCCACAAATATCTTTTTTGATCTGCTATAAATCTCATCAGTATTCACAAAATTTTCGGAGTTATTTTTAACAACTGCAAATCTATTGGTCGTATTTTTTCACATGAACACATTTTTGCAATGCCGAATTGTAGGGAATATTTATACATCATTTTATAAATTAAGGTACCCGCCTGTCATATACGTTGGAATTTCTCTCTTTCGGTTTTCGATTCGCACGGAAGCTCAACAGCGCTAAAACCGTGATGTCTTACATCCGGTATCGGCCATTATTCAGTTTTCTTTCTCGGCGTCTAGAAAGACGATCGTGTTTCTCACTCGGGACAATTTATAACATTCCCCTCATTCAGTCTGAGGTTAGTAGAATGGTGGAAGATATTCGTAGCGGTGATTATGCACTGGATGAAGACGAAAATGTGGAGGAATCACCAGGTGAAATTTCTACAAATCAGATAAGAACGTCGTCAGGACGGAAGAAAAAGTTGAGGTCTTAATATTACTAACTTGATGAGAAGAGGAATAACAAGTTCTCAATGCTAGACTTTAAGTTAGATTCTATGTTTAATTTCATGAAAAAAAGGGATGGCTTAACAGAATGCACCGGCAAACGCGTACCGAAGCAAGAACGAGGAAAGGTGCCGAAAATGGTGACAATACTTCTGTCAGCCAAGAGGTCGTCACATAGACGAACCGAGTCTCATAGTCATAGTCCTAGGCATTCTTCAGAAGAGAGTGAAAATGAAATGCCTATGGAGGATGATAATATTTCGCTCCGACCACGACACGCAAAAGTCTGAGTTTCATGGTCAGAGAGTGAGGACGCAAAGTCTGATAATGAGACAAGGTCAAACAAGGCAAAAAAGTCTCTTCGAACTTTTCGGTGACGATGCTGTAACTAAGAAAACAGAAAAGAGTTGGCATCGAATTGGACGATTCACAAAAACAAGTCCTTCTTGGTCATTGGCGTGCTGATAAGCGAAATACTATCACTGCATTTGCAGAAAAAATAAAGAAATGTGTCCAGTTGGGGAAGAAACAGAAAAATATCTTCAGGTACCCATAATACATGATATGTTAGGAAGGTGCCTGATTACGAAACATTGATATAAAGCCTCTTTTGCAAAGGGCAAAACTTTATTTTAGCAACCGTACAAGATGCTTGAAATGATTGCTTACAAAGGTCAGCAAGCTAGCTATTAAGGTATCATTATTAGCATGTACATGCAAGAGGGTTAAGAAATTTGATAGATATATTAACACAAGATAAGCTTTATTTGGAGAAGGCAATTTAGCAGACAAACGACATTTTTGCTATGTCAACTAAAGGGCTAGATCGAGTAGTTAGAGCTTGAGCATTTCATCATATTTTGAGGCGACAGATGTGCATGACTGACACATCACTGTTTCTTATGAATGATTCTAGAGATATAACTGATTTGTCATTGTCGGGAGATGGTGATCAATTAGTTGCACTCTTGTAATCACGTAAGGAAAAAGACAAGACCCTTGATGCTATATTACCAGAAGTATTTCCTAAGAATGTTAGGAAAAGAAAGAGTAGTTCTGGTTAGGGTCCTAAAGCAAAGAGAAACAATCAAGAGAAAGTTGTAAATGTTGTCCCACAAGTGTCTAAGGACAGTAATATTTCTTTTCGGATCCCCAATATTTCAGGGTATAGTTATACAAGGAAAAGATTTCCAACCGCAGAGGGTAGCAAACAGTCAAAATCAGATGTTACCTTCAAAGGAGGTACTGGGTCTTCTGGTACGGCTAGAGGAGGAAAGACTAATAGACATTGACAAGGTGAGAATAGTGAGGCTTCAAGAGATACCGGTGGCAGGTCGTATGATTGATTTTTTGCCAGAATGGGAAAAGATACAACAAATGGGTGTTATCAATAATACGGGAAGGTTACAAATTGGAATTTTTACAAAAACCTACATTTTCGGGTATCAAAAAGACAAATGTAAATGCAAAAAATTTCGATTTAATAAGAGAAGAGGCGAAAAAATTATTACAAAAACGCGCTGTGGAACTTGTTTACTGCCAACCAATCGTCAAAGTACACTGCAATTCTCATGCCCTCTTTTCTTAAATGTGCTACCACCTCCGACATTATCTTTGTAAATGGGGAGCTTGTTGGACCGAAAAACAGAGCTTTGAATTGGTATCCTACTCCTTCTATGTAAAACCTAAGATACCTTCTGTGTTTTGGAAAAATCGGAACATGAAGATATGAATCTTGTAAACCGAGAGACATTGCCCAATCTCCCTGTTTTACTAGATTTAATACCTTTGCCATTGTATCCATTTTGAAGTCTTGCTTCCTGAGATACTGGTGGTCGTAGATTTATAACTGGCCTCATATTGTCATTTTTTTATTTACAAGGAATAACGTACTGTAAAAACCTGTTTGGGTTTGATTTTCAAAAAAGCGTTGTATCAAAATCGAGAGAACATGATAAATCTTCTTGTAAGTCTAGGGTTCATAGTAAACAAAGAAAAATCATAACTGACTCCAACACAAAATAGAAATAACATAGGGGGCCACTTCAGATTGGACCAGGGATTAGTGTTTCCAACTCCAGAGAGGATACAAAATCTAAAAATAGCAATAGATCATTTATTTAGCGGCAACATTACAGCTCATTATCTGAAGGTATTGGGAATAATGGCCTCTTGTCTAGAAATAATACCCAACAGTCGCCTTTTCATGAGACCATTTCAAATGCATTTTATACAAGCTTGGAAACCGTCCAAAATGAGCATGAATGTATAGATTCCATGCATTCAAGAATTGAAAATGCATCTGGCTTGTTGGCTTGTCTAACAAAAAAAAGACAATGAAAGGGCTAACCATAGCACAAATTCAGACAACTGTTACAATGACAATAGATGCCTCGAAAATGGGCTAGGGAGGTCACGTGGAGGACCAAACAAGGCAGGGCCTTTTTCCCAGAGTCAAGACAAATAACATATAAACATATATACAATATCTCAACAAACAGGGTTTGTCCTGATCAAAAAGTTGTGTGTACAAACATGGGATCTTCGGAATCTTGCAATAAAACACAATATTGTACTGAAAGCAGCTCGCATAACAGGGGTGAAAAATATACTTGCAGACAAACTGAGCAGAATCAAGATAAAGTCAACAGAATGGTCTTTGAACACGCAAAAAGTTAACAATTTTTCACAATGTGGTGGTACCCCTCAGTAGACCTCAGAGAATCACAAGTGTCCAGTGTTCTGTACATGGACCCAAGACCATCGGGCATTGACCTTGGACTCTGTCAAATTGGAAGGGATGTTTGCGTATGCATATGTACCCTTGTCACTGATACCCAAGATGTTGCAACGCATGGAGAATTATCTACGAGAGATAATACTGATCGCCCCTTGTTGACCAAAATAATCGTGGTACCCACAGTTACCTCGCCTTCTGATAGATCACCCTGTAATATTACTGTTAGAGAATCAAGTAACTCAGGGAAAGGGAAAACAAAAAATAGCACATCCAATTCCAGAAGTGTTCAGCCTGACTGCATGGCCAATATCGACAGACAGTTTAAGACAAAAGGTTTTTTCAAAAACTCCTCATGGAGATCAGGTTCACAGAAGGACTACAGAAGTAAATTTAGGCAATTCCTATTGCTGGTGTGTTCAACGGAAATATTCATCCATATGAGGCATACAGAAGTAAATTTAGGCAATTCCTATTGCTGGTGTGTTCAACGGAAATATTCATCCATATGAGGCATCTTTAGAGAATTTTTCGTCTTCCTTATTTGACAAGGGTTTACAATATAGAAACATAACTGGATACAGATCGATGCTTCTTCAGTCTTATCTCCTATAGATAAAATTCCATTGGGGCAACATCCTTTCATTATCAGATTACTTAAAGGTTTCTTTAACTCGAGACCGCCAGTTCGTATATTATTTCCAGAATGGGATTTGCCTTTGGTATTAAACATGTTCAAAAACCATCAATTGCTCAAACTGAAAAGACTAATCTAAAGTATATAACTTGCAAACAGCATTTCTAATTGCAGTCACCACTTTTAGAAGATGCAGTGATATAAATTCTTTAAGGCTACGTGACAAATCGGTTAATGTTCAAGAGAAAGGAGTAACGTTTGTGAGACATAGTTTAGCTAAACAGGATAGGGCTTTCCATGCAAAAGGAATGGCATTTGCATTTTGCAGAAAACAAATTACTAGACCAAATGAGAAACTCTTTACATGTATCTCAAGAAAACTGAAGAGTTTAGAAAAGATAATCAAAATCCTGAAAATAGTTTATTTTTTATCTATAAACAAACAACACAAACCTGTATTTTCACAACCAATTTCAAAATGGATTGTGAAGACAATTAAGATGGCATATAAACAAAACAAAAAGGATATTAAGAATGATAAGGGTCAGTCTACAAGATCCATTGGCCCTTCTTGGGTTCTTTTTAAAGGAGCAAGTATGAAAAGTGTATTAGATAGTGCTGATTGGAGCACTCCTACAACATTTACAAGATTTTATTTAAAAGATGTAGATAATAGATTTCTTGAATTTGTAGATCATTGAAGAATTCTTTCTCGGCGAGTCGCGGAGGAAATGTACATAAATTAATTGTGTGGGTTTTTAAGGACAGGTGGTGGAATATATAGGATACATACCTTCTTATGTATATACATTGGAATAGAGTATAATCTTTAGGAAAGATGGAGTAGTAAATATAAAGAAGAAAACCCTTTTATTGCACCTGTCATTGCGTTGGAATCAATAGAAATCCAAACGTATATGACAGACAAATACCTTAATATAAGAAATGAAATTAAAAATTTTGAACTCAAATTCAAATTTTACTTGCCTGTCATATAAAGTAACCCACCCTTCCTCCCCAGTATAAGTAAGTTTTTTCCTATGGTGTCTTTCTATACGCCGAGGAAAACTGAATAATAGCCGATACCGAATGTGAGACATCACGGGTTTGGCACCCTTTTTAACTTCCGGACAAGTCGAATACCGAAAGAGAGAAATCCAAACGTATATGGCAGGCAAGTATAATTTATTCATAAAACTATGCTGCTCTTAAGCTATAACTCTCGTAGAAATATCCTAACAAACATCAAAAGACACGAAACTATAGAAGGTCATGTTCGAAATTGTTAGAGGAATGGGGATATGTTAATAAAACAATACTGGGATATGCCGTTCGGAAGGGGTGTAGAAATTTGGCATTAGCACAACTTTAAATCGAAGAATTTTGCTTTATCAGAATCAATAGCTATACTGATATCCAATCAAACGGCTATTAAATGCAATGTCCGAGAACTTAATTATGGATCAGATGCACACATTAATAAAAGCCTGCTAATTCTACTAAGTCTATTTTATTGCATATAATAGTCATGTATGGAGTAAGATTTGACTCTTTGATGGATATTACAGGGGCAGACATTCTTTTGAAAGAAAAAATGTTGCTTGATCATCACTATTTAAAGATATAAATTGCGAAATGTATTATCAACGGTTTCAAACTAAACTGTCTCCTGTTGTTTTTCGAAAAGAAATATTCGTGTCTGCCGGTGTCCTCATTTCATTGTACTCATTGCAGGTGCTATCTATCCTTTCACGTAAAAAACATAGTTTGGGCCAATATACTTAAGTTTTGGCCCAGTTATAGGCGAAAGTATCACTTCGTAAAATGCAACGCATTTAGATTTTTTTTTCAGTTGCGTTTGTCGATTGCAACATCGAAGAAAGAAGTAAAAGGCAAATTTTAAAAAATGGGATCTTAGAAATCTTAAGTGGGAAGGAGAAATCGTAGTTCTGCCGTCTGAAGCAACTGTTTTATAAATTTAAACAAAAAACTATTACTTTTTGTGCTTGATTCTGGCATTCCTAACAAAATGATAGAACGTCTGCATCTTAAGGTTGTTTTCATCGATTGCAACATGTCAAGTCTAACACTTAAACAGAATGCATATTTAACAATGTCTGTAATACAACTGCCTAAATATTTATCTTGCACTACATATCACTGGACAGTCAAACAATGAGCAACTGTATAAATATCATACTTCTCATGTACCTGTTAATCAAACAAGATCAAACTTGGAGAACTTTTAAAAAACTAATTATTACTATTGACCGATATTTAAACTTGATTAATTGTAGTAAGTGTAATTACTGTTATGTTTGGTTAGAGAAGCCATAATATGCAAAATCATTTATGACATTGTTTTTAAGAAAAGATTGTCTTTGAAGCAGAGAACTAACAGTTATTTGATGAATATGTAAATACGTTTTATGTTGCTGAGTATATTGATTAAAAGTGTAATTATTGTGATGTATTTGTTTAAATTGATTGAAATATTTAAAAGAAAACTTGCAACCTTACAATTTTATAATAATTAGTTTTATTTCTTCGGAATTACAACGAAGGGCATTTCTCAATATATAGTGCTTATTATGAACTGCCGAAATCATCAACTGGCGTTATGTTTAAAGTATCTGATGAAAATCTAGTATGTTGCTGAAGATGTCGATTCGGCGGATTTGGCCTCTGGAATTATTCATAACCCCATGCACATTTTCTGTCTTTCAAAATCGTGGCATGCCAGTAATCATTATCGAGGCTAGACGGCTTTCACATGGTAAAACACGTTTTCGTTTCATTGAGTTATTTATTCATATAATTTGCACATTAGATATAATTTATGACAAGAAAACAGAACCTGAAGTCCATGGCTGGCACGACCCGTCTTTATAACCGACAAAAAACACAGTTGCAATAATTTTCTGTTATGTAATGTTTTAAATGAAGTAACAATTTCAGCTTGTCTTTCAGAGTGCAGATATTTGACTGATTGATGATTCAAAAAAGTTAATTGCCACTGACAACGAGTTGTCAGCAATATCTTTTTTCGAGGAAATTAACATCGTGACAGCTTCTCTAATATAACAGAAAGGACAATTTTTCAAGGAAGACTAAGAGATGATGCTGAGAACTTATATTCAAGGGATTTCATCAGGCATACTGGAGCTTCATTCATCAGGAGCTTGATAATGGAATAAAACAACGGTAGTATAATACCGATGGAACAAAACGCAAGATTACATAAATCAAAATTCAGAGACAAGGCAAAAACAAGAACGCCAAAGACGAAAGACCAAAGACAACACAACCACCAAGCACAAACACTACAAATACAACACTGAAAACTAAAGCACTAAAAGTGTAAACTCTGATAATATATCAGAGTGACATCCTAGTGCTCCGAAAGGGTTGGCTTACCCTGAATAAGCCACTGCCACATAGTCCTTTCTGTTTTAAAGGCATTAGATCCATGATGATTTTTCTCATTATGATTTTAGAATTTCTCCTTTCCTCCTTCTTGCTTCTGTATTCGTTTGCCCTTGTATCCAAAATGTTTGTTGAATCAATTTGATAATTTTGGTAAAGTATTTGATTATGAAAGAATAAAGGCAATATAAATGAATATAAAACTTCCATCAATACTAGAGCATGTCGAAACTGGTGTTGTCGGAAGGACCCGCAGTTTTTATCCTGAAACTCTGAGCAAAAGTAAAAATCAGATAAGTGTGGATTCAAATTCTGTTTGACACTCTAATGTGTTGATACAGTAATTTGCTCAACACAGTGGTTTCTTAAAGTTTTACCAAACCATATTTCTTAGCTTCAGACTAAATATCAAGTCATTTCAAATTAAAAATCAAAGTATCAGCAAACCAGAAGTAGTTAAGTGACAACCAAAAATCCCTTCCACAATACAAATTATTATTTCCAAGCTTCAGGCTGAATTTGAAATAAATCCCAGCTCTACAAGCCAAGAAATCAGTGACAAAATTTGGTTCATAGTTAAACATCAAAGTATCGGCAAACAGAAATAAACAACCGGTTAACCTGAAAATGGCTTGCACAATACAACTGATCATTTCCAAGCTTCAGACCAAATTTGAAATCATTTCTTCAAGTAAAAACCAAGAAATCTGTTACGAAAATTTCGTTTACATTTAAAAAATCAAAATATCGGCAAACAGGAAGTGGATGCCTGGTAAAATTGAAAATAGTTTAAACAATACAACTGATCTTTTCAAAGCTTCAGACCAAATTTCAAATATTTCCTTATAGAAATCAGAAAACCTTTGACAAAAATTTCGTTCACCGTAAGAAATCAAAATGTCGGCAAACAGGAAGTGATTGCCAGACAAAATTGGAAATAGCTTACACCATACAACTCATCATATCAAAGTATCAGACCAAATTTTAAATCATTCCCTATTGTAGAAGCCTAGAAATCTGTGACGCAAATTTTGTTCACAGTAAAATTTCAAAAGTACCTGCAAACAGGAAGTTGATGTCCGACAAACTTGAAAATCGCTTACACAATACAACTCATCATTTCCAAGATTCAGACCAAATTTCAAATCATTTCCTATTGTAGAAGCCAAGAAATATGTGACGAAAAATTTGTTAATAGTGAGAACTCAAAGTATCGGCAAACATGAAGTGGATTTCCGACAAACTTGAAGTATATCAACTAAAAAACTTAAACAAAACTGAAATCAAAACTAAGGCAAAGATAATTTGAACTGAATTTATAGAGCAACAAACAAAAGAATAAAAACTGATATTGAATAAAAGCGACAAGTTACAAAACAAAAAATACCAGAAAAATCAGCTAAGAAAATATCATTGAACAAGTAGTGAAGTTGTGAAACTTTTCTATTAGTCAATCTTACCCGCACAACACTTTCATTTGTTACAAAAAAAAACAAAAAACACAAGTAATCGTTCACTCCTAGACCACGGATGTATATTTTATAAATAAAATCTTATTCCCAAAACAATGACCAATACCAATGCCTTCCCCTCCATTTTTATATATAAATCATTCCTCAAACCAAAGACTGATACCTTTTAAAACCACACAAACAAAAGAATCTCCGATGTAGCCCGTGCAATGATTGTAAGGTGCAAATATCTGGGATTCAAGTATCAGATATCAATGAAAATGTAACATTCATATGTTTTGACTCAAAAATCTATGAAGAGCTCAATTCTTTGAGCAAAATGCTGAGGAAATAACACAAACAAGCAATATACCGAAGTTCCTGTCAATTTTGTTTCTATAGATGGCAATTTCAACAATTTACGTCTTTTCAGCGCATACCAAATCATATTATTTTGAAAGACCAAAAACTAAAAATTTATAAATCTGATAGGATAACCAAAAAATGTAAAAGGAAAGCCAAAATCAATTAAGGGCAGAGCTATTCAAGAGGGAGATACTTCTTGGTTTAAATCTAATTTGTAATATTAATTCATTGCAAATTTTGAGATAAAATTGGTATTCGGGTCAAAATACTGACTACTGTGTGGATGTATATCCCCAGAGGACTGACAGTCCAGCAGCAGAAGTATCGAACCTGTAACCCCCAGAGGACTGACAGTCCAGCAGCTGAAGTATCGACCCTGTAACCCCCAAGGACTGACAGTCCAGCAGCAGAAGTATCGAACCTGTAACCCCCAGAGGACTGACAGTCCAGCAGCAGAAGTATCGAACCTGTAACCCCCAGAGGACTGACAGTCCAGCAGCAGAAGTATCGACCCTGTAACCC
>MJUU01014302.1:304567-316284 GCA_002080025.1 Modiolus philippinarum | reverse complement strand
AATACAGAGATTATAATGAAAATGACAATTTTGATATAATACAATAAACCAATAAAAATAAAACATTATGATTGAACCTCTGCATCAACTGGGAGAAGTATCAGGTGTAGTATAAGAAAGATATCAAGTTAAATTTAATTACTTCGTCAAATTATGTGTCCCGGCACCTGAATAGGCTTTCAGGGGCTTTGGCTACAGAGCTGCCGGGCGCGTCCCCAGGTGGTGGATAGGGGAATGCCCTGTCTTTGCGGGGTAGTCAGGTCATAATACGGAAAGCCTGACCGCGAACCAGTCCAGCAGCNGAAGTATTGAACCTGTAACCCCCAGAGGACTGACAGTCCAGCAGCTGAAGTATCGACCCAGTACTGATCAATAACAAAATACAGAAGTTACTGTTAATTTAGGTTCTGCAGATGGCCATTTCGACAACTTATGTCTCTTCAGTGAAAACCAAATTAAATCTAATTGTCCTTCAATAAACCGAAAAAATGTACTTTAAAGGCTAAAAAGAACATAATGGTTTATAAAACAAAAAGTAATACAGAGATTATAATGAAAATGACAATTTTGATATAATACAATAAACCAATAAAAATAAAACATTATGATTGAACCTCTGCATCAACTGGGAGAAGTATCAGGTGTAGTATAAGAAAGATATCAAGTTAAATTTAATTACTTCGTCAAATTATGTGATTTTCACAGTAACCTCGGTATTTTGTTGTTTTTTTTCCTCTAAATTTAAAATTTTATAGATATTTTATTTTCATTTCTTCAGTTTATTCAGTTAACATAGATTTGTGTGAACTTTAGCTTGACTTTTATTTATTTTTAATGTTTTGTTCTACAATTTTAATTATTTTCTCTATGTTTTCGCCTTATTTTCGTTTTTGTGTGTTTAACATTTGCAAAACAGTATGTAACAACACTTTCTTATATACGGCTTAGCCTTTATGTTATACATGACCTATAAACGTGTAGGACTGATAAAAACAAAAATAGAATAAAAAAACATAACAGGATACCCCTACAATGGCCGAAAACCACTGTCATATGCCACAATATACCAAGGAACTGCACAAGAAAAAAACACAAATTAAAAAAAAACAAACGTAAGCAACGATAGGAACTCGGGACAACAGGACTTGGTAACAGCACAATGGGTACCCAAACCTCCCCTTTCTCTGTCCCGTTTTCTTAAGTATAATAAATATACCAATAAAACCTCAAAACAGGTAGACTACTAAATTCATGACCACAACCTTGAAAAGAAATGGGACAGAACTTATTTTGAAACTGGATCAAGGAGTGATCACCGTCAAAATATATTTCTATGCAATGTATTTAGACGCTTGTCTAATACCAAAAAAAACTATTAAACTACTTAAGAAAACAACTGATAAAAATTCAAAGTCACTGTTGTTCGTCACTTTAAAGTCATTGAGTACGCATTTAAATATAAGAAATGAAAGAGGCATAAAAAGTAAAATGTATCTGTAACAGTACTCAAAGAGTAAAAGGAAATTGAATTCAAAGTAACTGATTGTTCAACAACTTCCAAGACAACAATTCTGGTAGTCTTTGAAATTAATATGTTTATGCAAGGTCGTGTATAACACTTCAATATTAAAACAGATTTTGACTATTTTTACTATTTTGCTCTTGCAACTGAGTTCCTAAGAGCCATGAGTAATAATTGCGTATTATAAACATGTTCTCCCAGAAACTAGCTCACCACCTGCTGGATTTTCCTATGTCAAATGCTGTAAAATAAAGGATGCATAACCGCATCGAGTGAGAGACGACATTTCTACACTAGAGATACTTAAATTTTCAAATATTAAACGCGAGGCTTTCCGAGTGTGTAAAATATTTGAAAATTTAACTATCGAGAGTGTAGAAATGTCGTTTCTCACGAGACACGGTTGTGGATTTCATTTCTCTAATGATTTCAAGGAGATTTGGGACAAAAAATGACCCCCTTTTTCTGAAAATCCGAAATAAATGTGTTCTTTGAACGTGATGTCATTGGAAAGGGTCGCCTTTTTGCGTGACGTCACAATGGTAAAGTCGAAAGATGCAGACATATTTGACATCATATTTGAATTTTAACCAATGAAGTATTGAGGTCACTTCAAGCACATGTTGGTTAACGTTTTGATCTCCTATGACCTTAAATTGACGAGAACTGCATAAGAATTAGAAAAAATATAATTCATTACTGCTGGCATTCGGAAATATGCAGCTCATCTGACCATACATACATTAAACAACTGCTTGAAGCACTATTATCTACTCTCACAGAATACAATTGCTTGTCAATCTGAAAACATTAATACCAGCATCCACAGTTACAGTGGGAGGAAGTTTTTCTCATATTTTCATAAAAGAACAAGGGATAACACTTAACCTTTAAAATGGATGAAAATTACAATACCTGGCCACAATCCAGAAGATATCTGCACTAGAAAATTACAAATGAGAGACAAGGCAAATGTAAGCAACGATAGGAACTCGGGATAACCGGGTTTGGTAGGTCAATAGCAAACACTAGTGGTAGGGTTTAACCTGTTAATCCGTACCCAAATTTCCACTGTTTCTATTCCGTAAAGTAAAGTAATGATTATACGAATAAATCCCAATACTGGCTGACTATTGACTCAAAGATCATTATCTAGAAAGAGAGAAGAATGGGGCAGAACGAAATTAAGAAGGATGGGTCTAGGAGTGGTCGCTTGTAATATGCCGGGTAGCAAAAAGAGCCTAATCTGCTAGTAAAATACTATTGCATTAAGGAACAAAAGCCCCGAAGTGTTTGTTAAAAAAAAGTTGTCATGTATTTCAGTAGACATCGACATTATCGATGAGAGGCCAGTATACATGTAAAATAGTCATGTCATTGGATCCACGGGCAAATTGAACTGATTTATATAGAATATTCTGTCGCTACCAAATATAGATTAAAAAATTAAGTTACAATCCAGTTTTTTTCTGTATTTTTTATTACTTTCTGGCATTTTTTACAACATTTCCGTAAAGACGAGAATGACAAATGACAGTAACAAGCTGTTTGCGAGTCACCCCATATTTTGAAATTAAATGTTGATATCTTGTATTCTTAAAATATTCAATAATTTATGAAACCTGTAGATTTGTTGTGAAAGTTTGAATGAGTGTGATAGTAAGGATGCATTCATTTAAGGATGTACCCTGGTGAGGAGCCAAAATTTTAAAGTATAAACTTTTTTTCATAACTTAATTTGCAGTGTTCTTACCCTACAAATTCAATATATAAGGAAAAATTCATAGGTTGCTGCGCGAATATTTTGCTACAGATATTTGAAAGTGACCAATTTTAGCATTTTTGTACATTTTCGGCATTTTTGCCCATTTTTTCACTATTTTCATTGAATAATATAGCTTAGAGTATTTAACTTCTTCTCATACTTTCTGAAAAGCTGTAAATAAGAGGAATGAACAAATTCAGCCCTCAATAATCATCTGTTAATGTTGATATAAGAAAGTTTTGTCCCGTTTTCATGCTTTTTGGGGGCAATTTCAGCATTTCCATTTTTCCCTACAAATGTATATTTTATAATTTTTTTAAACAGCTCATGGTTTAAACTTAATTTGTTTTGTAATTTTTTTATTGCAGAAATATATAACACTGCTTTTAAAAAAGCAAAAATAAATCTTAAGTGCATATTGTTTTCATAATATGACTTTTTCTAACCCCAACCATATTTTGTGAAAATTTGACATGAATCCAACAGCCAATTAGGGCATAAATCTTCAATTTAGGATTACTCTGAAACCACTTGATTGAAATGAATGATTTTTTCGACACAATTTAAACATTAACATCAATTTTATTAATTCATTGCTATTGTACATAAAATATAAATAATTTTACAATTATTTCCAAACGAAATTTCAACGAGACTGAAACATCACCAGAATACATCCTTAAGAATTATAGAACAAACACGTGCGATACGTACCAGTTGAGACAAATACACTCAGCAGGAGGAAGCCAGCGGAACGTCCCTGTCAAGAGAAGGGAAATTAGTAAAAATAAAATAGAAAATAAAATCAAATCATCCCTTTTATCGTAAATATAGGTGTTTATTCATTAGGGTCAATGATGATAGTTAGATCCAGAAAAGGGCATCATTTAGCATCACTGTTTGCTTTTTTTAAGTTTCAGTTCTTGTGAGTAAATGATGTCGACATTTGTAAAAACTTGTCAATTATAAGGATATCGTCAATGTACCTGTTGTTATTAGAACTTACAAAAATAAATAGATAAATTTTAGGGTCACCAGCCGTATAATCGTGACATCTGCCATGTACAAATCAACTGAAAGTGAAAAAAGGAATTTTAACAAATAAGATTATTTTTAAAATTGAGTTATAATTTTGGTTTGTAAAACTAATATTAATCAAACATTTTCATGCGAAATATCTCACCAAATAAAATTTGTCAATCTTAATAACTTAGTATTTTGGGTTAAGCTAAATTAAACTCTTCTCGACAACAAAGACTGGACAAAAACACACCTGAAGAAGTAACAGGGTATTACCAAATTATCATTAACAAAAATAATAACAGAAATCAAGAGAAGTCAAGTTTACAGTATTATATTTCATGAAACAACAGAGATACTAGTTACCAAGCAGACGATTATATGCCGAAAACAGTACTCAAAGAGTAAAAGGAAATTGAATTCAAAGTAACTGATTGTTCAACAACTTCCAAGACAACAATTCTGGTAGTCTTTGAAATCAATGTTTTATGCAAGGTCGTGTATAACACTTCTATATTTAAAAACAGATTTTGACTATTTTTACTATTTTGCTGCTGGCAACTGAGTTTCTAAGAGCCATGAGTAGTAATTGCGCATTATAAACATGTTCTCCTAGAAACTAGCTCACAACCTGCTGAATTTACCTATGTCAAATGCTGTAAAATATAGGATGCATAACCGCATCGAGTGAGAGACGACATTTCTACACAAGAGATAGTTAAATTCTCAAATATTAAACACGAGGCTTGCCGAGCGTGTAAAATATTTGAAAATTTAACTATCGAGAATGTAGAAATGTCGTTTCTCACGAGACACGGTTGTGGATTTTATTTCTCTAATGATTTCAAGGAGATTTTGGACAAAAAAAAAATGGCCCCCTTTTTCGGAAAATCCGAAATAAATGTGTTCTTTGAGCGTGATGTCATCAGACAGGGTCGCCTTTTTTCATGACGTCACAATGGTAAAGTCGAAAGACGGCAGACATATTTGACATCATAATTGAATTGTAACCAATGAAGTATCGAGAACACTTCATGCACATGTTGGTTAACATTTTGATCTCCTATGACCTGAAATTGACGAGAACTGCATAAGAATTAGAGAAAATAAAATTCATGGGTCGATGCCACTGCTGGTGGACTGTTAGTCCTCGAGGGTATTCACCAGCCCAGTATCCAGTACTTCGGTGCTAACCCGAAAACCGATTATATTTGGGACCTTACAAAATCTAAATTTTGTAAATTTTGTTGAAAACTAAGGAGTATCTCCCTCATGCAAAGCTCTGTCCTTAGCTGAATTGGGCTTTACATTTAGATCATATTGGTTATTTGTTCTCTATCAGTTTTCAACATCTTTGAGTTTCTGGTCTTCAAAATGTTTAGATTTTATCTGCACTGATGAGACATAAGTTGTCGAAATGCGCATATGCAGAAAGTAAATTCACAGTAACTTCGGTATCTAGTTATTTGTTACCACTGGGTCGATGCCTGTGCTGGTGGACTGATACTCCCCGAGGGTATTCACCAGCCCAGTAGTCAGTACTTCGGTGCTGACCCGAAAACCGATTATATTTCGAACCTTACAATATCTAAATTTTTGTAAATTTTGTTGAAAACTAAGGACTATCTCCCTCATGCAAAGCTCTGTCCTTAGCTGATTTTGGCTTTACATTTAGAACATATTGGTTCTTTGTTTTCTATCAGTTTTGAAACATCTTTCAGTTTCTGGTCTTCCAAATCTTTAGATTTTATCTGCACTGATGAGACATAAGTTGTCGAAATGCGCATATGCAGAAAGTAAATTTACAGTAACTTCGGTATCTAGTTATTCATTACTGTTGGCATTCGGAAATATGCAGCTCACCTGACCATACATACATTAAACAGCTGCTTGCAGCACTATTATCTACTCTCCCAGAATATAATTGCTTGTCAGTCTGAAAACATTAATACAAGCATCCACAGTTACAGTGGGAGGAAGTTTAAGTAAAATGAATAAAATGTAAAAACTGTAAAATAGAATTTTCTCATATTTTCATAAAAGAACAAGGGATAACACTTAACCTTTAAAATGGATGAAAATTACAATACCTGGCCACAATCCAGAAAATATCTGCACTAGAAGATTACAAATGAGAGACAAGGCAAATGTAAGCAACGATAGGAACTCGGGATAACCGGGTTTGGTAGGTCAATAGCAAAAACTAGTGGTAGGTTTAAACCTGTTAATCCGTACCCAAACTTCCACTGTTTCTATTCCGTTTTCATGTAAAGTAATGATTATACGAATAAATCCCAATATTGGCTGACTATTGACTCAAAGATCATTATCTAGAAAAAGAGAAGAATGAGACAGAACGAAATTTAGAAGGATGGGTCTAGGATTGGTCGCTGGTAATATGCCGGGTAGCAAAAGGAGCCTAATCTGCTAGTAAAACACTACTGCATTAAGGAACAAAAGCCCCGAAGTGTTTGTTAAAAAAAGTTGTCTTGTATTTCAGTAGACATCGACAGTATCAGTGAGAGGCCAGTATACATGCAAAATAGTCATGTCATTGGATCCCCGGGCAAATTGAACTGATTTATATAGAATATCCTGTCGCTTCCAAATATAGATTAAAAAATTAAGTTACAATCCAGTTTTTTTCTGTATTTTCTATTAGTTTCTGGCATTTTTTACAACATTTCCGTAAAAACGAGAATGAGAAATGACAGTAACAAACTGTTTGCGAGTCACCCCATATTTTGAAATCAAATGATGATATCTTCTATTCTTAAAGTATTCAATGATTAATGAAACCTGTATATTTGTTGTAAAAGTTTGAATGAGTGTGATAGTAAGGATGCATTCATTAAAGGATGTACCCTGGTGAGGAGCCAAAATTTTAAAGTGTTAAACTTTTTTTCATAACTCGATTTGCAATGTTCTTACCCTATAAATTCAATATATAAGGAAAAATTCATAGGTTGCTGCGCGAATTATTTTGCTACAGATATTTGAAAGTGACCAATTTTAGCACTTTGGCACATTTTAGGCATTTTTGTCCATTTTTTCACTATTTTCATTGAATAATATAGCTTGGAGTATTTAACTTCTTCTCATACTTTCTGAAAAGCTGTAAATAAAAGGAATGAACAAATTCAGCCCTCAACAATCATATGTTAATGTTGATATAGGTAAGTTTTGTCCCGTTTTCATGCTTTTTGGGGGCAATTTCAGTATTTCCATTTTTCCCTACAAATGTATATTTTCTAAATTTTTTAAACAGCTTATGGTTTAAACTTCATTTGTTTTGTGATTTTTTATTGCAGAAATATATAACACTGTTTTTAAAAAAGCAAAAATAAATCTTAAGTGCATTTTGTTTTCATAATATGACTTTTTCTAACCCCAACCCTATTTTGTGAAAATTTGACATGAATCCAACAGCCAATTAGGGCATTAATCTTCAATTTGAGATTACTCTGAAACCACTTGATTGAAATAAATGATTTTTTTGACACAATTTAAACATTAACATCAATTTTATGAATTCATTGCTATTGTACATAAAATATAAATAATTTTACAATTATTTCCGACGAGATTTCAACGAGCCTGAAACATCACCAGAATACATTCTTAAGAATTATAGAACAAACACATGCGATACGTAGCCACTCAGCAGGATGAAGCCAGCGGAACGTCCCTGTCAAGAGAAGGGAAATTAGTAAAAATAAAATAAAGTCACCCCTTTTATTATAAATATAGGTGTTTATTTATTAGGGTCAATGACGATACTTAGATCCAGAAAAGGGCAGCATTTAGCATCACTGTTTGCTTTTTTAAGTTTCAGTTCTTGTGAGTAAATGATGTCGACATATGTAAAAACTTGTCTATTATAAGGATGTACCTGCTGTTATTAGAACTTACAAAAATAAATAAATAAATTTTAGGGTCACCAGCCGTATAATCGTGACATCTGTCATGTACAAATGAACTGAAAGTGAAAAAGGGAATTTTAACAAATAAGAAGATTATATTTAAAATTGAGTTATAATTTTGGTTTGTAAAACTAATATTAATCAAACGTTTTCATGCAAAATATCTCACCAAATAAAATTTGTCAATCTTAATAACTTAGTATTTTGGGTTAAGCTGAATTTAACTTTTCTTGACAACAAAGACAGGACAAAAAACACAACTCAAGGATTAACAGGGATCACCAAATTATCATAACAAAATAATAACAGAAATCAAGAGAAGTCCAGTTTACAGTATTATGTTTCATGAAACAACAGAGATATTAGTTACCAAGCAAACGATTATATACCGAAAATACATATTTTTCACAGAATCAACAGTATATCAACCATGAAAGAATTAGGAGCAAATGCACATGACAAAAACATGGTTAAAAACAATTACTGGAATAACGTATTCATTGCTGTTACAAATAGACTACTTAAGCAAAGGTACGTTACCAAAAACTTAAAGTCATCACTACAGAAGTTTTTTCGGTCGACATCACGATCTTGTGGATCGCTATGGGATATATGTTTCCCAGATGACAACAGATCTTTCCCTCTGCAANTTTTATTGGGTCCGTGTTGTTCATCTGTATGTGTGTCTTCATTTTTCTTTTTTGTCCCGTACTTAAGTGGTGTCCTTGTTTCTTTGTGTGTCCGATGTTGCCATTGTCCATGGATTGTTCGTTCTTTTGATTGACGGTTCGGTTCTCACTTACTTCAGCTTAAAGTCACCATGACGCCTTCAACAATAAGCTTTGCCTACACCTCATGGTAAGTTGAAGACGGCTCTAGCACAGTGGAGTTTAATTAATAAATACTCATTAAAAATTAATTATATAACTGATATACGCTACAGTAGTATGAACAACACAGTCATTCACTCATGCAATGCGTAGAGAACTTATAATTTTCTTTGAAGAATTGCTACGCAAAGCGCAAATCGAGCACAAAACTTTGAACAGAAGGGCATTTGGGCAAGTGATTGAACCAACTGACTATATGAACACACCAAGAATTTGATTCCATGCCTAAAATCAGATGAAAATTTTTTTAAAAATGAGTATTTCATCAAATGGTATGTTGGCCCTGTGTGGTTCAGAACATTTATAGACAGACAGCGGTTTAAGTCAAGCAGACTCAAACCAAATTAAATTGCGATAAAAAATTACATTTTATGTACTCGACTTATATCTTTCAATTAAGAAATAATCAAAATATTCACTAAAACTAAAATTTACCGTGGTTATTTATTATACATATGTTTAACATTGACGACTCTTGCGCTGCAACATACCATTATATTACTGCAAACTTTCTTTCCGATAATAAAGAGAGCATAAATGAAAGTAAGCTGTTAACTAAACTAGTAAAACTACGTATTTAAAGCATAAGAAGAGTGGACCGATTTTTTTATTCTCAACATACATATAGCTTGAATACTTTCATTTGATCTTCGACTAGAACTCTATCTGTATATTATTAACATTAAAAACATCGCAATTTTAAAAGGATCCTTGAAGAGTAATTTTATATTGCGAACCTGGTTATCATAAATTTTGAAAAAAATTACATGATACTACACGTGTTCACTTAAACATGTTTTCAATTAAGTGAGTTTTTGATACTTCAGTACAAATGTGAGTATATTTTACGGATATTAAATCTAATACCATACAATATCAAAACAAAAAGGAATATTCTTACACAATCATAGTTTATCCCAATTGAGATAGATTATCCCAATTGGGATATGTCACGCTATCCCAATTGGGATATACATGCACTTCTTTTCAGCTCTGTCAATAAAATGAATTTCGCGCACTTTTTTGCAGGTTCAATATTGAAGGTCGATACATGTTCTACTTTATACAAAACAGGTTTTATGTTTGGGACATTGCATGTTTTGCGTGGACATCGTTTTGCATGCTTACTCTACTCTACCCGTACTATAAAACGGTTATTTCTTTCATTAAATTACCATTAATTAATTTGTTTTCTCTGGAGACACTTCACGCCAACCTTGAACTGCAACAGGAAGCAATCATACAAGTTTCAGAGGCAATGCCGGTGAGTGATGTACAAAGTTTCCGTGGTTACTGATAATCGAGATATAATTATGGAGCGCCTGGTTATGAAAAATTAACCAACACGCGTATATATATCTTACAGTTAGGGTGAAATATACTTGACGTTCGATGTGTATTCATTCCTAAAATGTCTTAAAAGCGTAACTATATAGAATGAAATTTTGTATTACTTTTGTAAAATTGTAATGCTTGGTAAAAATTGTAGTTTGGCTCTGGAAATAGTTATGTTACACAATTTGAATTATATTGCCGATTGTAGAAAATGGTTCCTGTCATATCTTTCTTTTGAAAACAATTTTAAAGTAAAATATAACTTAATATATACATATATGATATAGAGCCAATACATTTATGATATAGAACCACCATCACCACCCCTTTTTCCACCAAACACCAGAATGTTCTTTTATGAAAAGGATTTTCTATTTCGGCCTCTTTATTTTCACAGAAACAACAAGAGTGTAGCTGTAAAGAACATCAAAATTTTGCAAAGGATAAAGAGTTTCAGCTGTATAAACGTTCATCCAGAAAAATTTCCGAACAAGTAGACGATATTTTAATTCAGAAAGGGTTTTTGTCTGAACGAGCCACATATTTGTGCACAGCGTGTGCGGAATATGCATATGAAAACTTTGTTGTGCCACCGAAGGAAAAACGGCCAAAATATAGTTCACACTACGTTGAAACCATAGTCGAACTAATTGAAACCAATGTAATCGACGAGAGTGATTTGATTAAAGTCGTAAAGGCTATCGGCAATCGGTTGCGCGATTCTGTTATCGCAGATTGTAAAAAGGAGTCGCAGTTATATAAGAATGACGACTTTTTAAATAGCTATGAGCCATGTACCTGGTTAGAATCTAGAAACAAAATTATTCTTGAATTTTTTAAGGTACTTTGTAACATAGATGAATTGTCTAGAAATAAACGGCGAACATTATCACTCTCTAAACTTTTCGAACAACTTTTTCTTTGCTGTTGTGACAATGTTGTTTTGCCTTTGTCGTTCACAACAAATTTAATTTCTTATTTTTCTACGGGCAGCAAAACATTGAGTGACATAAACAATGCGGTTTCTCCCAGTGGCAGTTACTCTACTATAATGAAATGGATTAACGACAGAAGTAGTATTAAAAACATAGTACCAAATACAAATGATGTTTTCACATTTTTTGACAATAACCAGATCCTTAGTAGAAACTGGCGAGTTACATATGACTATAAAAGCACTGCAAGTGTAATCACAAATGTTCTACTAAAAACGGAGAACGCAGATACACTTATTTAGTAGTAGGGAAAGACAAAACATATTT
>MJUU01014302.1:270012-284191 GCA_002080025.1 Modiolus philippinarum | reverse complement strand
GACGACTCTTTATATGAGTTATTGCCCTTTGAAAGATTTAGAGTTTCCGTTAATGCTTGATACTACCAAACGATAAGTCTTAAAGACCTGAAACCTTCACCATTGTTAATAAGTAATATATGGCCATCTAAAAATGTCAAGATCCCCGGTAAAGGTCACCGATGACCTTTTGCCTTGTTATCGCTTTAACTCATAAACTGTAAGAGATAGATGATCAAATATATTTGAGAGAATGTTTGTCTCATTGAGGTCTACATTTGACACTGGGGTCCAAAATAAATGGACCATTCATTTTGGACCTATGGCCCAAAAACCATTTTTCGGGGTCCGATTTTAGAGTTTTTTGCCTATATCTCAAAAACTATTAAAGATACAAAGAAACTATAAGAAGATAAATTGTTCAGCTCAAAATGGCCGACAAAATGGGCCAAGGTCAAAGGTCAAGGTCCTTAGCAACAACGTTATTTGCCATAAAAGTCCTTAGCAACCATATGCAAAAAGTTTCGTAATGTTGTAAAGAGAAAATGAATGACATTGCCAACCGGAAGTGACTTTCCTGTCCTTAGCAACAAGCTAATTTTTCGAAAAAGTCCTTAGCAACCGTTGAGCAAAAGACTAATAAAGATCAGAACTTTTGTTTACAACACATTTTGAACTGAAATAGACAACAAAATCAAACTCAAACATGTGATCATGGTGAAAACTGGTGAAAGACCTTGCAATTGTTCTCTGAACAATTGACCTTTTAATTTCTTTTTTCTTTTACTTATGATTATTTCATGAGTTAATTAACTGTTTCTTGTCCTGATATAGCTGAAATGTTGCTCATTGGACGTTAAACTCTAAGGAATCAATCAAAACAACCGTAATTACAAGCAAATATCCCGAACTCCACAAAATGCTCATTGCCATGATGTGATGGGTCCGTAAGTCAAAAACTTGTTAGAGCAACTTTTCTATAATTACTTTATTGAAATATGTGTATCTGACTCATTGAATTGCTGTACGTGCACATCATATTTAACCAAGTTATGAAAGTACAGGCCACGTTGACAAGTTTGAATTTCTGATAAATAATTCTGTTGAAGGATTTTTTTTTCCTTTCGCGCTCAGTACTATAGGAAACCAAGTCATGTCCACAAGGGATTAGTCTAAAATTCTTAACTGAACATGGAAATAGTCTATTGTCGCACTTTTTTGTGCTCCTGGCTCCGATTCCATTAAGATGAGCAACAATCAGTCAATCAATGCAAAATCTGAAATTATTTATCATCGCATTTTCATGGAAATAAAAGAGTAAACACGAAGGTACAAATTCACACTATGTTATTACATTAAAGGGAATGGAAGTTGAAAAAAAGGTGTCCGTTGAATGCGTCAGACAAGTTCAAGAATAAATCAAAACTTTCTTCCTCTATAAATTGAGACTTCTATAAAAATTGAAAATGGAAACTATACGGAATATAGTAAGTGAGAACTGAAATGTCAATCAAAGAAAAACAACCAACCAAGGCACAGAAATAAATGTAGACGCACATGAACAACACGGACACAATTTAAAACCATGGGTGAGATCAGGTGCACCGGTAGATTAAGCATATCCTGCTTCTATATACACCCGCCGTGTTCAGCATTTCAATTCCGATGGTAAAGTAAAATTCAGTAGAGGAGAAAGAGTCATCTTAAGCTGCTTAAGAGAAAGATCTGTTATCACCTGGGAAACATATATTCAATAGCGGTCCACAAGATCGTGGTTTTCTTCAGTGATAACTTAAAGTTGTGGGCAACATGTTGTGAGCAAAAGGGCTCTATCAAGGAAGTCGCTATATCGAACACAGGCCCTTTTGCAGGGAATGAGAAGGAGATGCTGGGGCTGTTGGAATGTTGCGAAAAGGAAACTGCAGTATCCTTAATTTCGATCTCTTTTGGATAGATAATAAAGTCACCAAAGCGAGGGTTATTTAGGTACAAAAATATCACATTAAATGACATTTCATAACCTGAAATTCTGAAGTTGCAAGTGAAAATATGTACAGTTATATACAATTAAAGGGATTCCCTTGCTCTGCTCTGAAATTTTGATTTTCTCTCTCTGGCGTTACTCTTTTCACGTACGTGATATATAATATAATAATTTTTCATAACTTGTGTGATGATTTTAAGGGATCGCTTTGATGACAATCTATTGATGTGCACCCGTAAACATGACTGGTTGATGGATTTCTTTGCTATACAAGGTCATAAAACAGATTTTCGCCTGTAAAAGTCCGAAGTGCTTGAGAAAATGGAATCATCTGCTTGAATTTTAATAGCACAACAAACAGGCATAATGATTGAGATGTTCCGTGGCATACATGAATTTGATTTGTAAGTAAATGTGTTCTTTGAAATCTTCTGAAGCTTACTTAATTACTGATATGAAACAGTACTTGTGTTTCAGTTCTCGGCGCTGTTCATATTTGTTTTTATATTTTGTCTTTTCATTTGTGTCACATCTCAATTGCCGTGTTTTTTCTCCCTTTCTGTCTTTTTGCTTGGTATTCGTTTCCCGCTGTATCCGTACAAAGAAAGATAAATGGCAGAATCTTCTTGCTTTTCTATGAAATCATCAATCGAATGTTCACAGATTTCTATCTACTGTATGAAAGAATGACTTTAAACATATTGTCAAGGGACTTTCTCTACTAGAGGTGTCACTCTGACGTTAATGCCTGAAAATTCAAAAGATCTTCAAAATCTCAAAGGTCAGTCATTTAAACGTATGAACGGAGCCATTTAGGGCTTGCTATATGGTGTGTGTTGAAGACCGTACGGTGACCCATAGATGTTTTGTTTTGAGTCGTTTTAACCTGGATATGGGATGTTGTCTCCTTGACATTTACCCCATTTCCTTTCTTTTTCATAGATATCTCGTCTTAGGTCAATAAAGACTCACTTTGTCATGAATGGTATCTGCTTCAACATCGAATGTATTGAGGTTGACAGTTATTTGTCAACAGAGCGAAATTACTGTCTCACCAAGATTATGTTCA
This sequence comes from Modiolus philippinarum, assembly GCA_002080025.1. Taxonomy (NCBI): domain Eukaryota; kingdom Metazoa; phylum Mollusca; class Bivalvia; order Mytilida; family Modiolidae; genus Modiolus; species Modiolus philippinarum. The sequence continues at coordinate 281,159 of MJUU01014302.1, read as the reverse complement.
ATCACTGTCTCACCAAGGTTATGTTCAATCACTGTTATGGTAGTCATCATGATTGACATAAGTCATTCTACAAATGATAATAGACATTTTTAGAAGATAGTATTACCGAACTGACAGAGACTTGGAGAAAACAGGACTAAGCATTGGTTGCGTGACGGTGTCATGAGTGGAGAATTTCAGGCCAACCCTTCCAGTGGACCTGATGATAACTTAAGTATCTGTAGGGGTTCACATTGGTATAGTGCTTTATTTTACTACTTTATTTGGCTTTTTTGCAAGGTTTATTCAAGTTGTGCAAAATATGAGATTTTTTTAAGAATCTACTTTCTATAGTCCATTTGATTTCTATAAATCTCCAGAAAAAAATTCTTAAAAATTCATTTCACAATTTTTTTCCAATCTTTGTAGCAAAATATGTTCATATTAAATATACGAACTCTGACAGCAAATTTTGTAATTCTTTATCCGTAATTAATTAAGTTACCCATTAGGTGTCTATGTTAATTTTATTTTCCAAAGCTAAAATAAATTGATGGGGTGAGTTCGATTGATGTAACTTACTTCCTGTATAAACAAAAACGGACAAACATGTGGCTTGATGTAAACATTTACAAACCATGTGACATGATAATTTACATGTCAATTAAAGTTAAACTGGTCAATCCAGTTATGTTTATCAATACTGAGAAGTAATGGGGAACCTTCAATGTTGTTTATTTCTTATGAAATTCAATGTCAGAGACATCGAACTAATCTATCAATACTTTTCTTCGCATTACAATATAAAAATAGTAATATTATTGCATTGAAAAAAATAGAAGATTAAAAAAAACGATCCCCTCCAAAAAAGGCAAAAAAGAAAACGTAACAAAACAAAGAAATAGTCCAAGGAAACTTGAAAACTTCTTAAAACTGGGTGAATTAAAACAAAACGTCTTGACTTCTGTCACTTGTGCAAAAGCATATTTAATATTTATCTGTTAGGTAGACTAATAAGTTTCAATTAAATATTTCAATATGTATACAGTTTGTTTTATTTCTTTGTTTTGTTTTGCAATTGCAAAGGAAAAGAAATCAAAGCAATGATACAAGCATGTACCATGCTCAAAAGTACATATATAGATAGTCTTGTAAAATGTATATTCAAACCATTGTTATTCAAATTTATGTCCAGTGTCAACCTTGCCTGACTAGATTTCACCTATCTGACATGTAAATTATTTAGTCACATGGTTAAGTGTATTTACATTAAAGCACATGTTTATCTGTTTTTGTTTACAGAGGAAGTAAGTTACATCAATCGAACTCACCCCTACAATATTATTAGCTTAAAAAACTTAAATTAACATAGACACCTAATGGGTAACTTTTTTATTTTCAGATAAAAAATTATAAATTTTGCTGTCAGAGTTCGTATATATAATTTAAACATATTTTGCTAGAAAATTTTTTAAAAAATTGTGAAATAAATTTTTAAAATTCTTTGCCTGGAGATTTATAGAAATCAAATGGACAATACCTTTCGCTTCGGTATTTCTTTATCTGAATTCGTCGTTCGATAAATTGATGATTGTTTTCTTTTCACTCAAAAACCCAATATTTTCATTGAGTTCTTTCATTTCATATGTCGATTTTCACTGGAAATTATAGACACCACAGAAGCTAGGCTTCATATTTAGTTCTGTTTCTGTACTTCTCCAAGTCGACAAGCTAGTGCGCTTGAAGTTACAACTCAAGATATTATGTAATCTCAATCACAAGTTGATTGATCAGTTTAATCATGATAATATAAGTCTCGAGACTTTTGACCATAACATTCAAAAAAAAAGAATGCATATAGCACCCGTAAAAAAGACAAAGCTTCTAACAGTATTATACTTGTGTTTATTAAACACTATCTACTCAGGGAATCCACAGTTCGTCTGATACTCCAGTACATTGTACAATATCATGGAGCACAAATATGAGAAATCACCAGTATGTGATCATTAGCTTTTTGTATAAAAGTAGATAATGATAACTGTAACTCCCTTCCCCTAACTTTATTCCAAATCTTCATGGCACAAAATTTGAGTCTGAGATATGCACAGCAAAAGTCATAAAACTAGAAACACTGTGAACACAGTGAACACAGCTCACTAATATATACCCCCGCTCCTCCACTTGATTCCAGAAACTAAAAATCAATCAAATCTAATTCTAAAATAGAAGACGCACATCTGCATTATGCATTTTGTCACAAGTCACAAAGACCTTGTTAAAGTTTCATAAAAATCTAGTAAGTGGTTCAGAAGAAGTAGCGGATAAGATATTGGTACCCACTGGTAATGGCCTTATCCACGTTTTCTTATGGGAAACCCCCCAAAACAATCAAATAAAATTCTTAAATGCAAAATTTCACATCTACATTATGTCACAAAGACTTTGTTAAAAGTTTCATAAAAATCTATTATGTGGTTCAGGAAAAGTAGCAGATAAAAGATGGGTATTCACTTGTAATGTAATGGTCAAGTCCATGTTTTGCTATTGAACCCCGAAAGTCAACAAATAATTTTTGAAATAGGACGTTTACATCTACATAATGACACAAAGACTGTGTTAAAGTGCCAAGAAAATTTATTCCGTGGTTTAGGAGGAGTAGCGGATAAGAGATGTAATATTTTGGCCAAGTCCATTTTATTTCAAATTCAAGAGATATTTTAATTGTAAAATGTCTAGAGCTAAAACCCGGGCTGCGCCTTTAAAATCAAGGATCACTCTGTCTAAACCTCAAAAATATGTTTATAAACTAAAACTAAACTCAAAAATATGTTTCTAAACTAAATTTATAATTACTTTGGTATTTATGCCTCTGCTAGGTGACTGTGTGTCCCCGAGGGTATTGACTAATTAAGTCAGCTCTTTGTTGCTGTTCTAAAAATCGATTTTATTTCGAAATTTGTAATCTATAAATTGTTTACAAATTTTGTTTAAAAGTAAGAAGTATCTCTCATGCATAGCCCTCATCTGATTTTGTCTTTTCATACAGATCCTATTGATCTGAAAAATACTAAAACATCAAGAAACGAGGATATATAAAAAGCACAAAATAAAAAGAGTAAACATTTGTCACAATCGCAAATTAAAAAGCATAAAGTTGTTTTATGATTTGTATATTTTTCCTTTTTAACTTTTAAGTTTGACAAATTTTAACCATATTTTTTACATATTAATTTTTGTCACCATACAACATATTTTTTTTACAGTATAAGTATATCTTGTGCAAAGACAAAAATGTACATGTATAAACAAATTAAAAATGCGGATGAAACTCAGAAATATTATGAATAATTTTGTAGACAAATATTTTTTACGATTACATGATAACAACGGTAACAGATAAGTTCTTTTCTGTTGCCCCATCATTAAAGAGCACCAGGCAGAAAATTTGGGCCACTTTTTTCTTCCTTTTTTTTGTTATATTTAAACTGGTTTTTATACGCCCATCGAAAGACGGACGTCTTATGGTATATCCTCCGTCCGTCTGTTAACTTATTGGTTTCCGGAGATTTTTTCTGTAACCGCTTGACATATTGATTTCATATTTGGTATATGAGTATATCTAGGTGAGATGCAGATCAAGTTTGAATTTGTTCCCGGTCACTTGATTTTGTACAGAGTTATGGCCCTTGGACTTAGTGAAATTTTGAAAAATATAGGTTTCCGGAGTTTTTTTCTGTAACCACTTGACATATTCATTTTATATTTTGTATATGAGTATATCTAGGTGAGATACAGATCAAGTTAGAATTTGGTTCAGGTCGGTTGATTTTGTACAGAGTTATGACCCTTGGACTAAGTGAAATTTTGAAAAATATAGGTTTCCGGAGTTTTTTTTCTGTAACCGCTTGACATATTGATATTTGGTATATGAGTATATCTAGGTGAGATACAGATCAAGTTCGAATTTGATTCCGGTCGGTTGATTTTGTACAGAGTTATGGCCCTTTTACTTAGTGAATTTTTTATAAAAAAAAAATAGGTTTCCCGAGTTTTTTCCTGTAACTGCTTGACATTTTGATTTCATATTTGTATGAAAGTATATCTAGGTGAGATACAGATCAAATTTGACTTTTGTTTAGGTCGGTTTATTTTGTGCTAAGTTATGGCCCTTGGACTTGGTAAAATTTTGAATAAGATAGATTTCCTGAGTTTAAATCTGTAACAGCTTGACATGTTGATTTTATATTTGGTATATGAGTGTATATAGTTTAGATACAGATCAAGTTTTACTTTAGTTCTGATTGGTTGATTGTGTACGGAGTAACGGCCCTTGGACTTAGTAATTTTTTGAAAAACATTAGTTTCTCCACCTTTTCTTTACAATGTGTTAATATGTTATTTTGATATAGTATATGATTGTATGTTTAGAAATTACTGATTAAGTTTAAATTAGGTTCCTGATGAATGATTTTTGTGCACTTTCATGGCCTTTGGACCTAAGGTAGATAGACACTAATATTCATATCCATGAGATTTTGCTTCAAGTCGGCACAATTGAAGAACCTATCCTATAAATATGAAATCTGTAATAAAAAATATGGGTAACCACACTTGTTTTTTCTAGAACTGAGGTCAAAGTTTGTTATTTTTAGCCATTTTTTCATCTTGTTTTACATAGAATGCACGGGGAAAAAGGAAAGGCAATTCTCTGCTTCATAGAAATGAACCTTTTATCCATAAGAATTTTTTTTATTTTTGTAAATAGATAGTTTATGATGAAATCTTAATTTTAAACGTAAAAATGGATATGTCACCATGTTTTTAACGGAATTATTTCAGAAAGTGTCCGGATTTAACATTATTTACTGGAAAGGGGAGTTAATTCGTGGCAAAGTGGGCAAGATATGACGTTTCTTTTGTCTTAATATAGAACTTGAACTATTATCTGTCATTTAATTATGACATTACAAAGTAAAAGCTTTCAAATTACTGTTCCGGCTCGAAAATCAAACCTAACACGCATCCGCCTCTTTATTTTTTGAATGCGCGATTAACTGCGCGGCACAACAGTGTCTATCTTAATATATATATTTTTTTTTTGCACCCCTCTATGCATTAACTTTACATATTAGTTTGATATTTGTTAATTGCTACATCTTGGTAAGGCTCACATTGTTTGATTTTTTCAATCAAAATTTTGCTGTGGTCCAACAATGCTATAAAGTTCGAGTTGACAGTGGACGGGCGTATCATGCGCTCTTGTCGCAGCAGTTTATTACTTATATGTTTGTATATTTACCAGTTTAATTTGTTTACGTGAGGTCTATTTTTACCACTTTTAAATAATCAAAGTCGAAAGGAAAATATTAGAGGACAGAGGTAAGGTGGTTCTTTAGCATATGATGACGAATTTGGTTTTTCAACCCATCATTCCCAGCTTTATTTCTTTTACAATGTCCTCAAAATCTTATGTTGTGATGACATGTCCTTTTTTATAAACAATGTGTTATCTTTGAATCATCGGCATTTGAAAAAGAGACAATCGTAAAACTATTTTACATTATTCCAGAAAACCGTTGTTTTAGGGATGCTTGGGAGAATATGTAATTGAGAATGGCTACACAATTAGCCCACGAAATATCTTTCATGAGTGTCACACAACATAGTAAAAACAACACATGTGATGTACTTGTTTTGGCCTACCTTTTTTGCAATAGCTTATTGTTAATTGATAAGGTAGAATTTAACGTCAAGCTCCAAGTATTTCAGCTATATCAAATTGGCAACAAGTTTATAAATTCATATTCCAAGTTAATTCAATGTTATTAAAACATTTCAAAGGAAAAAAATCATTACGATGAAAGGGATAAATATCAAACTACCAACAGGATTGTCCAATTAAATAAAAAAAGACAACAGGGGAAACTTACAATTGCTAAAAAGTACAAATACAACTGCACAAGAAAAAGATAAATGCAAACCATAAAAAATAAAAGATAACTGCAGGACAAAAAGAGGATAAATGTAAGACAAAAAGCAAACGTAAACAACGATAGCCTAGATAGCCGGACTCAGCACTAGCAAAGGACAGCGGTAGGGTTAACAGATGTATGGATATCCAAATTTCACCTTTCGCTATCACATTTAGCTATAGTATGGTAAACAGTGAAAAAAATACAGGTAGACTACTAACCACAAGACCGTAAAGAACGAGACAAAGCGTAATTTTGATGAAAGATGGATTAAGGTATGCTCACCGATACTACTTGCTGACACGACAACACTCTGTCGATCGCTATCAAATTAATAAATCCACCCGATGTAGAAAAACAATGTCCTTTCTCCATGACACATACGTTAAAGTACCAACTGATAAGGCCCATAACATCATATTTATCTACAAAAACACAAAACTGACTGCTTAATGAGGGAGATGGGTTTGACAACCTACATTCAAACAACTGTACCATCACCAGGAAAGATATCCTTAGCAATCACATAACAGTATTTTATTTTTTATTTCAATTCAAAGGAGGAAAACGGCCACCTTCCGTGATCAACTGGGTTCATAAGTTACACAATGCCCTTACAAACAAAGATACTTAGTACATGTACATGCTTAGTCTTCCAAATGCCAACAAAGCCCCTTTCTAAGCTAATGGCTTCAATACTTACTGCAGCCAAAAATGGCCTAAAGATAAATTGTGATAAAAAGTATCATCAACAAATGGGATAAATAAGTTGTAGATTCTTAGAAACTAAAAAGACTAATTAGAATATCTTCTATCTTCAACTGTAATAAACAACTGTTTGATAAACTGTTTGCAACAGTGTCAAAACTTTTGATTATTATACTCTATATACTACTCTCCAACATTATAGGCTGAAGTTAGTACTCCGGCATTAAATAAAATACCGAAGTACATATGTATTAATTGATTCATCAGTCGTTCTGTAGTAAAAGTGGTTGAAAAAAGATATTCATATTTGGTGCTAGGTAAATAGGGGCTATTTTGTTGACCATCAAACCGATCCCAACAAAAACTTTTAAGAGGAGGAAGGCATTGAAATGCTGGATTTTTTTTTAATTTATAACACACATCGGCAAACGAATACCGAAGCAAAAATAATGAAAGGGGAGATTCAAAAACCAAAAATCACGGCAACTCAAATCCAACACGATTTGAGACAGCATAACAAATACAAATCAAATAAACAAAAAAAAAATGAACGAGAACGTCACAAAACTAAAGCCCTAGAAGTGTTAACCCCTACAAAAACTGAGGTATCATCAGGTGCTCCGGAAGTGTGAGCTTGATCTGTTCCGCGCGTGCACCTGTCAAACTGCCAGTGAAAAATCCGATTTAGTCACAGCCGGTATTTGTCAGTCTAATAATAAACTGTGGATTTACCCAAAGATATTTGTTCTCATCTGTGAACATATTTGTAGAATTTTGAGGCAAGTGTTTCAGCAAACTAAAGGTATATCTATGTGGACTAATTATGCGCCACTTTTAGCCGATTTATTTCGTTGATTATATGAAGCCACTTTCCTACAAGGGCTATTTCAGAAAAAAACAATAGGCTAGCCAAGTCATTGAATTTCAGCTTCCGTTGTATAGATTATAAATCTGTAAGACGGTTTTGCGAACCAACGTTGTATCTCAATGTTCTACTGACTTTGATAAATTAGATGGATAGTGAATAGACATCGTCAAACGAATACCAAAGCAAAGGGTAAAGGGGAAATAAAAAAAACAAAAACAAAAAACTAAGGGAAACATGACAAAACAAATCAACAAAAGCGAACAACAAAGCCACAAGGACTAAAACCCTAACATGTTGAACACCTACAAAATCTTTAGGCATCATCGGGTGCCCCGGAGTGTAAGCATTGTCCTCAATATAAGGATAACATTCATCTTGTTTACCAAAATGATTTCGAAATTAAAGAGATTCTCCATCATCAGCATCATGAGCAATGAAGGAATATGGAGCAAATTGATTGATTAAGTAGAGTTAAAAGTTCAGTGAGCAATATTTCAGTTTTATCGGTAATTTGTATGAATTTCCTTTGATCTACAGAGACTGATAATCCCAGTATAAAAGAACTGGACATTATCACAAAATTATTGGGTCACTGTGAAGGCGTCACGTGCAGGTTGCTATGCTGACGTCATGTTTTGTACTATTTGTCACGTTCATACGCGTAATACGATGAATGAAGAATGCATATAAATTATTGGAATAAACAATATATTAACTGTGCTAAAAATCAAATTTCAGTTTTATGCCCTAGCGGGCTCACTTGATACTGGCCGTGATAAAGTCAGTATCAAAAACAAAATAACCTATATTCCACATATAGACGAGAATAAGTTAATCGATTCAAGCAAAATGTAAGCAAACGATGAAAGAAATAAAGGTGAAAGGGATATCTAGAGTTTTGATTGCTTCAGGAAAAGGTGGTAATGGGTAGGGGCAGGAAATTTAGCCTTTACATGATACCGAGTGCGTCTTTTATTCTTTATGTAGCATGGAGCATGGCGCACTAAACGGTTTGGCTACAATGGTTCGCGGTCAGGTATTTCCGTGTTACGACCTGACTATACCGCGTAGAATTGGCATTCCCTATCTACCAACTAGAGACGCGCCCTGCAGTTCTGCAGCCGGTGCTCCTAAACCCGATTCAGGAGCCGGGATATCGAGTAAATGCAAAAGGGACAGAATCTCCACAAATACATGGTAAAACAAATCAATGGAACATCGCTTAATGTTGGTCTTGATCTTGAAATCGCAATGAGGACTTCAACAATTGGTTTTGCTCATACCTTATACCAATTTTAACACGATCCCTAGCACCATTTTGAGTGGAATTCATTGCTAGATGTCGTGGAATGCCAAACCAATAAATCTTTACCCACGGATGTGGAATCGTCACCTAACATGAGATTCATGAGATTAACTGGTAACTGTTCTTACAATCGCTGTCATCCGTTTTCCGACAGAAAAAACTAACAAAAAACTATCATTACAGTGAAAGAACAGACTAATACCTCTACACTGACGACTCAGGACACCTGAAAACAAAACTAACTTTTACGACAAGCATTCCAATAGTGATCTTCCGTTTTTAAGCATTAATTAAGTATTTTTTCTTGTTCTAGTTAAACACTACAGATTCCGTCTTTTAGCGCCTTGATATCAAAGACTCTTTTCCAAGTAAACATGCCAACGCCCTTGACGCCAATATCAATTCTCTCCTGTTTTGAAATACTTTTGGACTTCCAAATGTTTTGGTTTGATCTGCACTGATGAGACATAAATTGTCGAAATGCGCATATGCAGAAAATAAATTAACTGTAACTTCGGTTTTTTGTTATTTATTACCATTGGGCCGATGCCTTTGCTGGTGGAATGCTAATCCCCGAGGGTTTTCACAAACCCAGTAGTCAGTACTTCGGTGCAAATCCGAAAACTGATTATATTGAAACATGCAATATCTAAATTTTACAAAATTTTGTTTCAAACTAAGGAGTATCTCCCACATGCATAGCTCTGTCCTTCGCTGAATTTTGGCTTTTCTATTTAGAACCCTTTGGTTACTTGTTCTCTATCAGCTTGAACATGATTTTCTGTTATTGGACTTCCAAATATTTTGGTTTGATTTGCACTGATGAGACATAAGTTGTCGAAATGCGCATATGCAGAAAATTAATTAACTGTAACTTCGGTATTTTGTTATTGAAACCCACAGAAAGGTCCAGATAAAAGAGATTTCGGAATGATTCATTTTTGTGATCAAAAAAAGATACTGACGACAATGGCTAAAAATAAGTAATAAACGATTAAAAATTAGCCCCTTATGAAATAAGGTCATAGTAACATAATTATGTCTTGATGCTGAAAAAATTATCCCAAATGCAAGCAAATGCAAAATTAAATGGTCTGAACATATACAGTAACTGACATATGAACATTGAAAATGTTGGTCAAAGTAGCCTATTTTTGTCTGAATGCTGACCTTTTACAAAAGATCCTTGCAAGGTTAGAAGTCTTAGTGTATACAGTAACATAGGAATGAACTCGAAATGAAATCTGAACGCTAATCAATCTGCCTGAATGCCGATCCATCATCAGAGATGCACGCATTTCCAACGTTAGATGTTCTTACCAAGAACAGTGACTTTGAATTGGAAGTCGAACGTAAAGGACAAGGTGCGATAATGGGTTGATTTGGCCCAAGATTCCAGCGAACTATTATGTCAAAGCAAATCAAGCGGAAAATATACGTCAGATATTTATTTTTTGTTGAGTTGCAGGGCCCAAGATGCACCTGCATGTAAAGATTGATGAACATACCATGTATAATTACAGAGATATGCATATAAATGTGCATACAGATACGGACGCCGGGATACTTCAATAGCTCCCTTCAACTGCGTTTAAAAATTGTATGTTTGAAATTGAATCACTTAATTTTGTGTTCATTTCACATGAATAAATTCACGGTTGCATGTTCTACTCTGCGTTTCATGATTATAAAATACTAGTATGAGTAAAAAATGGATAACAGGACACACCTACAATGGCTGAACATCACAATTACATGCCACAGTCTGCTATGGAACTACATATGAAGAACATGAATAAGACAAAAGAAAACGTAGACAACAATAGGAACTCGGGACAGCCGGACTTGGTACCGGCACTAGCAAAAGCCAGCGGTAGGGTTAAACCAGTTTATGGGTACCCAAACCTCCCCTTTATCTGTCCCGTTTCCTTATAGTATAATAAACATACGAATAAAACCCAATACAGGTAGACCAACTCCATGACCACAATCTTGAAGGGAAAGAAGAAGACACTACATAATTTAGAAAGATGAGTCAAGGGGTGCTCGGCGCTAAACTGCCGGCTAGCTTAAGGAGCCTACTCTGCTGGTAGAGCACTGTCGCACTCCGGGAGAAAAATCAAGTTCAAAACTTGCCGAAGGGTTTGATCAAAAATCATCATAGATTTCAGTAGACATCGGCGGTATCAGTGAGAGGCCAGTATGTGTGCAAAATTTCCAGGTCATTAAGTCTCAAAGCTAATTCAATGGATGCAAGCAGAATATCTTGTCGATATCCCCTATTACGTAAAGAATGTAAGTTACGTCCCAG
>MJUU01014302.1:219589-260384 GCA_002080025.1 Modiolus philippinarum | reverse complement strand
TGTGTAAGACAAAATCTTGCACCGCGAAAATAGTGGATTTCCTTGTCCGAGATGGGAGAATGAGACAATCCTTAGTTTTATACAAAGTTTTCGAAATAATTGGTTTTCAGGCCAACATCGAAATACTAGTTACATGTACAGGGTTGGTGAATAAGGGGACGAACAGTCAAGTAGCAGAGGCCTCAGCCCGGTATCTATAAACAAAAATATCGACGGTACAGTGAATTTATGAAATGGTCATTCCGATAGCCTTTGTCTCTTCAGAGCAGATAAAAAAAGCCAAAATATGTTTAAAATCTGAAATAGAAAATAATTAATGGACAAGCAAAAACAGCTACGGAAAGAGCGAGCTATGCAATAGAAGGTTACATCTTAGTTTTAAACAACGTTTTCTTATATTAAGATACTGGAACTTTCAAAATAAAAGTTTTTCGGCCAGCACCGAAGTACTGACTACTGGGTAGGTGAATACCCTCGGACGCACCGTTTCTTGTCGATTTGTCAGTTCCGACGTAATATAGTATAGTGAATGATGACGTCAAATACACTGAAAATATTTGTCCTAGTAAATGAGTTGTAAGAAATAAAACGAAATAAAATATAAAAAGAGAAGTTTATCGATGTGTAAGCGTGACCAAGTAACTCACAAACTTTAAATAAAGTCTTTCGGAGTTTGTTCACGTCATGAGTGACGTAGCCGTGTTAACACGTACATAAACTCCTCCAAAGTTCCCTTTATTCCTATATATATGAAAAAGAAAGGAAATGGGGTAAATGTCAAGGAGACAACATCCCATATCCAGGTGAAAACGACCCAAAACAAAACATCTAGGGGTCACCATATGGTCTTCAACACAGTGAGGAACCTCACACCACATAGTAAGCCCTAAATGGTCCCGAAAAGGTAAAAAAGTGAATAAATCAATGGAAACAAACCACATCAAATAACCCAAATATCAAGAAACTAAAATTTTATAAGAAGACAGGGACAAGCCAATGACCAACATATTCCTGACTTGGGACAGGCGCAAAAATTGCGGTGGGGTTAAACTCGTTTTCTTGGATCCAAATCCTCCCCCTATGTGTGGTGAATTGCTAAAAATAAATACACAGACGACTCACAGTAAAAATCAAACTAGAAAAAAGTCCAACCTATCAAGACGAGTACCCTTACAATGAAGTACATAAAACATGAAGACAATACACACAAGTACTGTCCGGACAAATGCTCGCAGTTACTGACAGCTAGCTAAGGACATAATTTCCGTTGACTATGATATCAAGCCTTCTTACATATGAAATTTCAATTGAAATACTTCTAAATAGATTTAGTATAACAACATCATCAATTATGAAAGAAGAACATGATATTGTGCAATGCCAAATACTGCCAATATGAAAAAATGTTGAAATTTAGTTATGGTGTAAAGCATTTAGGAGATGATCAATATATACATGTTAAGTACCAAATTTCATTATTTTCAAGAACAGGGGGTCAATTTTTTTTATTTTAGTACACTTTTAGACGTCGGTGCTCTGGTTGTATTTTTGCTACCTCTCGCATGCATTAATTTCAATTCTTTTTTTAACCATGCCCTTAATGTGATCCCTCTTGTAGACATGTGCTGATTTTGATAACTCTTGTAGGCATGCTCCGATTTTGATTACTCTTGTAGACCGGCTCTGATTTTGATTACTCTTGTTGGAAAGCTCTAATTTTGATCCCTTCTTCAGCTTTCCTCTGTTCGTGATCCCTCTTGTAGGAATGCTTTGAATTTAACCCCTCTTGTTTCCATGCTCTGTTTTGATCAATCTTGTAAAACAAGATCAGGTATTCTAGCAAAATTAACACTCTACGAGTACAAATGTGTTGCCAATCGCCACGTCCAATATTCAAGGTTAAAGAATCCCATTCGTGGTTACAACCAGGAAGAAAGTTTTACAACTCTGGTCTTGAATAATATAAAATAAATTGATAAAATATTTTTTGTAAAAAAAATAATCGGGGAGCCTATTTCATTTAAAACTGGTACTAATCATATGGTTGTATACATCTATGATACTAGTTTATTTTACTGACTCTCTTCAAAAATTTACAAAAAATATTTTCTACCTGAAATTACAAAAACAGGATAACAGCAAACACCTACAATGGCCAGGAACTACAATCACTTGCCACAATTTACAAGCAAACTGCACCAGAAAAACAATAATGAAAACAAGAGACAAACATAAATAACGATAGGAACTCGGGATAGCCGGACTTGGTACCGGTACTAGCAAAAGCCAGTGGTAAGGTTAAACCGGTTTATGGGTATCCAAACCTCCCCTTTTTCTATCCCGTTTCCCTATAGTATCATAAACATAAAACCTTACAATATCTAAATTTTTGTTGAAAACTAAGGAGTATCTCTCTCATGCAAAGCTCTGTCCTAAGCTGATTTTGGCTTCACGTTTAGATCATATTGGTCATTTGTTCTCTATCAGTTTTTAAACATCTTTGAGTTTATGGTCTTCCAAACGTTTAGATTTTATCTGTCCCGAAGAGACATTAGTTGTCGATATGCGCATATGCAGAAATTAAATTCAATGTAACAGTATTTAGTTATTTCTAAATTTATGTAAATTCTAAAACCTAAGGTTTAACTCTCTCCATTATAGTTTTGTCCTTAGCTATATGTATAAAGTAAGTGAGAACCGAACCGTCAGTCTAAAAAGAACAATCCAAGGCCAATAGCGAAGTCGGAAAAACAATGAAACAAAGACATAACAAGAGCACGGCACAGAAAAGAAAATGAAGACACGCACATATACAAAAAAAAAACAACACGGACCCAATAAAAAAAACCATGGGTGAGATCAGGTGCACCGGTAGTGTAAGCATCTCCTGCTACTTAAAAGACAACTGTCGTGTTGAACATGTCAACTCCGGTAGTAAAGTCAAATCCAGAAGAGGAAAACAAAACTTTAGTGGCAAAGAGTAAGATCTGTTGTCATCTGGGAAACATATATCCCATATCGGTCCACAAGATCGTGATGTCGACCGTAAAACTTCTGTAGTGATGACCTCAAGTTATGGGTAACATACCCTTGCTTAAGTAGCCTATTTGTAAGCAACCGAGCTCTATCAATGTAGTCACTGTATCGACCACATGCCCTTGAATAGCGTATGAGTTGGAAGATGTAAACTCCGTATGCCCGTGCTTTGATATTTGATATTACTGATTATTCGGATTTCGTTTGATTTATGAATTTTAAACATTTTTGCATTAATGGATTTCCTACGTTTGGGTTCTAGTGCTGCTGATGAGGAATAAATTTCCGAAATGGCCATACAGCTCATAAAAATTATTGCAGTTGGAGTTAACATATGTGTTATGGTCTCATGTTCCGTTACTCCATATCCTTTCATAAAATACGTATATAGGGATTCCTTTTTTCAGACGATTATATTCCATCAAGTTGTATCAAATCTCTTTTGAAAAAACATATTTTTGATTTGAACCCCTTTTAAAACCTCTTTAATAAAACTATGCTTGGCTTTCCCTTCTTGTCTTTTTCTTAAATGTATGTGATCATTATTGTTAATGTAAACAAGTAGCATATTTCTAATTTTGATCCCTCTTTCGACATGTTCTGATTTTGATCCTCTAGTAAATTTGCTCGGATTTTGATTCCTCTTTTAGGCATAATATGATTTTAATCCACTTTGCCGGCATGCTCTTTTGGTAAATGTAACAGGCATGTTCTGAGTATGATTCCTAGTGTAGACATGCTTTGATTTTGATCCCTCTTGCTTGTTGGCCTGCTTTGATTTGATCAATTTTTGTGTGCAGGCTTTTATTCTGAATTCCCTTGTAGACACCCTCTGTATTTGACAATTTTTGTAGACATGCATATGCTCTGATTCTAACCCCTGTCTTTGATTTTCATCACTCTTGCATAAAAAATTGCGTACTTTTCCAAAAGTTTGAAGGAGCTTGGGTTTGCACTATGATATTTTGATTTTAGTGAGGGTTTCCACATCAGCCATTTTCTCGATTGATGATAGTTTATGTCTATGGGAAAAATAAATAAGTACCAAGTAAATAAATATACGCTATTTATTTATAACACTTGTCTTAACTATTTACATTTTGGCAGTCAGTTATCTATTTAAACGCAAGATATATAAATTCAATAATATTCAAAGTGTTCAGACTGTAACCAAACTTCCGGGTTTTTGATTGGATTTTATTACCAATAATTTGGCGAATTAATTTAAACTTCTCAAAACCGAAAAAAGAAAAAACATTATATTGCTGTTTTGGTCACACAAGATATTGAAACATAAAGCGTTAGCCGTAAAATCTGCAAGAGGAAAATGGCATTAGTGTTGCGTAACAACAGAGTTGGTGTTGAGGAAACTGGTGTTACAGTTAATGTCCCAGATAACTATACAGGAAGATTAGTGTATTATTTAAATTGTATGTGCGAAGTTTTGTCATTAGAAAATAAGGGATACGATCTTGTAAGACTGACCAATTTTCACCAGTGGTATAATCTGTCTGATGACGATGAAAAGGTATTGCTTTCGTTGTGTTTGCTTTTATCCCCAGACAAAATGGAAGGAAAATGCATATTTTTAAATGAAAAAGCCTGTGGGAATTCAAACAATCAATTTTACACCATTCGTGCCGCCAATACTACGTTCGCTGCAGCTGAAAGCGTAGTCGTCGGGCAAGTAAGAGTAGCTGTTAAAGAAATAATGTGTTACAAGCTCTTTTGGATAAATAAAAATTTCGTTGAGCCAGTCAAATACTTGGCCCAAAAAATTGAAAATCAACGTCGTCAACAAGCCATCGTATACACCAGTACTAGTTACAACCGACCCGCTATTACGTACAATAGTAACAATTACAGCCGACCAGCACCACAGCGACATTACTCCTCCAATGATGATTGCGATTGTTGTACTATTCTTTAACTCAAAGATTGTCTGAGCAACATTATTATTCCAGTAATGATGGATATGATTTTTTTAATTTAATAACTGTTTAAATATATACATGGATTCAAAAAACGCTTCTACGACATTACCCATGATGATGATCGTAGTTTTAATATTTTTTACTCAATATTCGACGTCAGGTTCATAACTCATCCAGTGATATTGAAGTTTTTTTTTATTTTTTGTTTGTTTGATCAATTGGCGCCTAACGACATCATTTATACAGTGAAGATGACTAGTTTTTTGTTTATTCAAGAGACATAACTGACTATTCTTTGATTCAATGTTCGAAGTAGGGACATTTCTCTTCCTGTGAATTGCAAATCTGTGACTTTACTAGTGACAACGATTGTTTTAATTTTCTTTGGTTCGGTGTCCACCATGGAGACTCGTCCAGTGATGATGACTGTTGTGGAAACATTCTTTTATTCAAAAAGAAACTGAATTTCAGGTTTTGTTATTGTTTATGTCTTATAATTTTTGAATATTAATAAATATTATCTGCAATCTAGTTTAAATATTTATTGATTATTCTTCATTTGTCCTCTTCATTTTTAGTGAACTATAATGACATTGCGATATATGAATATTAAAACTACATGATTGTTTTGCTTTAAAGTTTAAAGCCCCTTTTACACTACACCGTATAACCAAAACGGACGCCGAACGTTTATAAAGCCACTCTTACACTAAACCGTATAAAACAAACGGACGCCATACGTATATGAAAAATTACATCCGTTCGTCTCTATCCATACACGTTTGTCGGTTGTTCGATGTCCGTGAATACGGTATATGTTCGTAAATGTAGGTTTGTACGGTGAATAATTTTGAATATGTTTAAAACTTGGAACGGACATATAACCGCACAAAATGTACGGTAGGTTGGCGTTTTGTTCGGTTCTCATACATTGTAACTCATTCATTCGTTACTTATCCCGTCTTGCATCCGTTCATGTACGTTAGATTAAACTTTGCAAAAGGACATTTACCGAAATTTCAGAAGAAACTGCTGGAATCATTCTGAAATATGACCCAAAACATTAAAATTACGAAGTTATCTACTCTGTCGCCGTTTCAATACGTTATATCAGACTGTACATCGGGAACTCCAATCTTTTTCGGTGGCGGAGGTTATTTTGACGTGCAGTTTCTCCAAAACATAATTTATAACACACCGGTTCAAACCCCGGTATACAACACTTGTGCCAAACACGTAATTGTATAATTCATATATCAATGATACCAATTTAATGCACTGATCGTCTTCAAAAAATATAGGTAGGGATTCCCGTTTTAAGACGATTATATTCCATGGAAGCTGTATAAAATCTCCTTTGCCATTTTTTTTAATTTGGACCCCTTTTAAACCCCTTGAATTAAAATATGCTCGGCTCTCCCTTCTTCTCTTTAATGTATGTGATCACCGTTGTTAATTGCTAAACATAAATGTAAACGAAAAGCATATTATTTCCCAATTTTGATCCCTTTGGTAGGCATGTTCTAATTTTGATCTCTTTTGTACATTTGCGCTTATTTTGACTCATCTTGCGGGCAAAATATTATTTTGATCCCTCTTGCCGGCATGTTCTGATTTTGATAAATATATTATACCTTCTCTAATATCAACCCCTCTTGTAGACATGTTCAGAATTCGATTCATATTGTAGATTTGGTCTAATTATTACCTCTCTTGTAGGCATGCAATGATTTTTATTTCTATTGTAGATTAAATTTGTGCACTGAAGAGAAAGAAATGCCCAATTGCAGAAATGTAATTTACAGCAAGTTCGGTATTTAGTTATTATGAATTTTCTTCATCTTATCTATCCGAAAGAGCTCGAAATTAAGGATACTACAGATACAATGTACTTCCACACCGGCCTCGTTCCTTGGCCTTCATCTTGAAATTAACAACAGAGGTACACTACAAACTAGGCTGTATGAAAAACGCGATGACTTCACTTTTCCAATAGTCAAATCTTTCCTTTGTAGCTACATTCCAAAACTACCGGTTTATGGAATTTACATCTCCCAACTCATTCGCTACTCAAGGGTCTGTGGTCGATACAATGACCACCTTGATAGAGCTCGGTTGCTTACAAATAGGCTACTTAGGCGTGGGTATGTTGCCCATACCTCTAGGTCATCACTACAGTTTTACGGTCGACATCACGATCTTGTGGATCGCTATGGGATATCTGTTTCCCAGATGACAACAGATCGTTCTCCTTCTCACTAAAGTTTGTTTTTCCTCTACCGGATTCGACTTTACTACAGGAGTTGACATGTTCAAAACGGCGAGTGTCTTATAAGAAGCAGGAGATTCCTACTCTACCGGTGCACCTGATCTCAACCATATTTTTTTTTTAATTTGGTCCGTGTTGTTCATTTTTTGTATATGTGTGTGTGTGTCTTTGCATTCTTTTCTATACCGTGCTCATGTTATGTCTTTGTTTATTTGTTTTTCCGACGTTGCCATTGTCCTTGAACTGTTCGTTTACGACTGACGGTTCAGTTCTGACTTACTTTTATTCCTCTTGTAGGCATGCTATGATTCTGATCTCTGTTGTAGGCACCCTCTGAATTTGATCTCTCTAGACATGCTCATATTTTGAGTCCCCTTGTTGGCATGCTCTGATTTTGATCTGTCTTGTAGGCACACTACGATTTTGTTCCTTCCTGTAGGTATGCTACAATTTTGGACCTTCTTGATTGCATGCTTGATCAGGTATAGTACACGTTTTTGCATTTTACTTGCGGCAAAAAAGAAGAATAAAAAACATATATATAGTAATTGTTCATTTTCCAAAATGTTCAAGAAGTGATTCAAGTCATTCGATATGCGTGAAATCAAAAAAGTTCTATATATTAAGATCTGCAATAAAACAGGTCGTCATATTATCTTAAACTAGTTAACATATCAACATGTGTACCCGTCGACCCGTAGACCTGACGTTCTGTGCACCCTTAAACTGGTAAGCTATCAATATGTCTACCTGTCAACCCGACGACCTATATAATTTATAACCTGTCAACATATCAATATGTCTACCTGAGGACCTGATCGTTATGGTTCATTTTTACTTTCCCTTTCTTAGCAGCAATATACCTACATTTCCAGCCTGTGGCGTTTATATTTCACAGTTGATTTGTTACTGTCGACCTTGTAGTTTGCACAGTGAATTTTTTAAACAGAGAAAAAACACTGTCCCAAAAGATTTGTTAAACTATTTTTAATTTCATCCCTCAAGAAATTCTATGGCCGTCACCATAATAAAATTGAAAAATATGACGAGTCAGTATCCCAAATGAAATCGGACATTTTCAGCTGGATTCACGTCTTTCCGGATTTGACTACCGATTTTGACATTTTCTTAGATTGACTCCCTTACAGTGTGACGGGTGTTGCTAACAGAACAGGACATGCTTACTCTTCCGGAGCACCTGATGTCAGTTTCACGGGATTTCACACTGAAAGTGCCTTGCTTTTGAGTGTTGTGTGTTTCTATTTCTGTGTTTAACATTATTTTCTGTGTCCTCGTTTTGGCCATGTCCTTGAACTTCCATTTTTGTTAATTCCTCTCCTTTGTTTCTTCGGTATTCTATTGCCGTTGTTTTTAAAATGCTCTTAAGTGATTCGGTTCATTTGATACTCGTAAAATCAATAGTTCTTATATTAACGTATATGATAAAGCAGGTCGTCAGGTCGACAGGTTATCTCAAACCAGTAGTCCTATCATAATGTCTGCCTGTCGAACTGTAGACCTGACGACCTGAATACCCTTAAACTGGTAAACTATCAACATTTCTACGTGTCCACCTGAAGAACTGTATACTCTTAAAGTAGTCAACCCATCAACATGTCTACCTGACGACCTTACAAGGTCTAGTTACCCATCCCATCAACATTTCGTCATGTAAACCCGAACACATCTGAGGGTTAGATTAAGGATAGGTTTAGAGTAGGGTTAGGATTAGGGTTACATAATGGTTAGGGGTAGGGTCAGATTAGGGTAAGGTTTACATATTTGATAGAGAAAGAGTTAAATTAAAAGCGTTTAATTAGTGACTACCTTGATAGAGTTCGGTTGCTAAAGAATAGGCTACTTAAACAAGGGTATGTTATCCATAACTGAAGTCATCATTACAGAAGTTTTACGGTCGACATCACGATCTTGTTGACCGCTATGGGATATCTGTTTACCAGATGACAACATATTTTTCTCTTTGTAGGTACTCCAGCGAAGAATTTTGCAAGCATGTTTTGATGATTTATCACTTTTCATTGCACAAATACATAATGATAACATGGTAAATTTTCGTCGTAGTCAGTCTTAATCAGTAGTCAAAGATCAAGTCGTAATTACAAATACTTTTCGATTGATTTTCTTTTAGCTCTTAAGAGGACTTGTATGAGCGAAGAATCAAAATGCCGGAAGTTGACAAAATGTAATTTATGATGCTAATTTTTACTTAACGAGTATTTTATTTAGAATAAAGTTCTTATTATTGAAGCAGATAACTTTGGTCCCTTCTGTAGGCATGCACTGATTTTGATAATCTTGTAGACGGTTATGAATTTGGTCCCTCGTGTAGGCATGCACTTATTTTGATACTCCTTGTTGATCTGATATTGTACCCTCATTAGCATGCAATAAATTCGTCGAGAAGAAAGACATTGACACGATGTTTTGTAGAGAAGGCTTCAATGCACAACTGAAAAAGATATAGAAAGGGATATCCACATCACTGTCTATCAAACGTGATGATGTAGACGCCAACTCGTGTCTATCTGAAACACAAGCTAGATCCCATAAGTATGTAGGACTAACCTACACAACGACGCTCTCCAACCTAAACTGGTTGGTCAGACGTGATCTCTTCTCAACACCAGAGATGAGCAATGATTACAAGCAACAGTAATCGATTATTTTATGAATTTTGTGTAATCGATTATTAATCGATTACATGACTTGCTACTGTGTAATCGATTACAATCGATTACATTAGACAATGTAATTATAATTACAGTTCGATTACACTTATGTATAAACAAACATATTTTATGGCAACACTTTAGGAGGCTTCACCACACTGTCAAGAATTAATTTCTGTATTTAATTTTCTCCTTAAAAATAAAGAACTATTTTTGAGTGTACTTTGTATTGTTTTACCAAACTTCTATACTTAATATGATAATATGGAATTATGGAATATGGAAGAGCGTCAAAAAGATGTCACAGTTCATGAATCCGGGCTTGTCACACTTAATTTTTGTATATCTTATGTTTATTTTCTTCAGGCGATCCCATTGGTCATTTTGGGGTATAAAAATTTAAAGTTACTTGCTAAAATTTAATGCTCTTGATATCCAGGCAGATTTTGCACATCAATGTGGCACTAAAAAATTAACCTCTTTACCTCTTTACATAGGAAGGCTTGAAGCCCTTCAATATTATTTAAAATACTCATTTGCTTTCATAAAAGTGTTTTTTAATTGAAATTGAATAACACTGCAATTCTAATTGCAAAATCAATCTGATCTTCTTGATATTAGACATCTCTGACATTAAGGGTAACAATTTATAGCCTCAGGTGTAAAGATTAACAGTTACAGGTAATTTTGTGAAATTGTTTAGATAAGGGATTAAATAATTAACAAAAACACAGACTAAGGGATATTTATTATACAATACTTGCAGAAATTTGTCTTTAAGTGTTTCTGTAAGTAATTTGTGATTTCATATAGGGGATCATATTTGTGTATGCTACATTTAAATATTTTATGTCCATTTTATCCTGTTTTAGGTTTGAATCTTCCAAATTATTAAATTCCATCATGCATTTCAGTTTAAATGTTGCTTCTCTAAATGTTCAATAAATTATATATTATATATACATTTATTTTTTTACCATTTCAGAACTATTTTGAAATTCAATATTTATAGATTATTTGACATACCATGCGTTGAAAGTTTAAAAAATATCTACTACTAGTAAAATTAATTTATCAAAATTTAATCTTTTTTTCGTGGAAAATACACAGAGAAATAGCTTATGTTAAAGTATTTATGTGCATGTTACATTCAAAGTTTGTATGAAGTAACAATATTTGATCATAAAATATATTATTCTTCTTATTCTTTGGATTCATATAATGATTGCTGCTCTGTCAATAGGGTCTGTAAGTCTCGTCATGTGACACCGAGAAATCACGATAAAATATTTATTTGAAAACGTTTCCCGCCAAAATATGACGTTGCGGATTTATGACGTCTAAATTTTTTGCTTGAAACGTCAGATTTTTCTGTTAAAAATGCAACTTCCGGGTACAAATTATGTGCCCGGAAGTTCCAAAATTGAACGAGACTTAAAGACCCTATATATTTTCAAAAAGTGGCTTGAAATTTAAAAGTAATCGAAAAATAATCGGAAAATAATTATAATTACAATCAAATTTTTTGATTGTAATCGATTATTTTTGATTACATGTAATCCAAAATTCACATCAGTAATCGATTATCTTCCATGACTTGAAAAATTGTAATTAATTACAATCGATTACGATTACCGATTATGATTAACCCATGTCTGCTCAACACTAGACATGTTGTTGATATCCGCGAAAGCGGCAAAAAGAATGGTCTCCAATTTCGAAGTCATAGCTTTAATAAGACCATCAAAAACCTGACCTATACAACCAACACTTTCCTGTTTAAACCTTATTTTGAAGTTTTTTCGCGTTTCGCCAATTGAAGGACGTTACGAAGCCTTTAAAAACGTTTATATTTTTAGCTAGAAATTCGACATTGTGCCTAAATTTCATCCTTCGAATCATATTTTATTTTGTGGTACCAATGGGTTTTCTTTAAGAGACATTAAAAATTAATACTTTTTACTTAGGAATAGCTCATAAAAGAATTGGCGTATTTTTTCAAAAGTTTGAGAGTGCATAGGTTTGCACTTTAATATCTAGAATTTTGGGTCAGGGTTGACACATTAGTTATTTTGGCGATTGGGGATAGTGTATTTCCTGAGAGTAGTAAATACGTAACAGGAAAATAAGTGTATGCTATTGATTTCTAAATTTTGTCTTAACTATTTACATGTTTACAGTTGATTTACCAAAGATATATGAATGTGATTACATTTAAAATGTTCGAACTGCATTACAAACGGGTTTTTAATTGCATTTTTAAAAACCGAAAAAGAATTCGATTATTCCTTTGCTTCATTCACACCAGATATAGAAATTCAAAGTATATATTTTTAACTTTCATTTAAGGGATCTATTAGAGCAAAATGGCTTTACTGTTGCGTCACAAAAGAGTTGGTGTTGAGGACACTGGTGTTAAAGTTGTAGTCCCAAATAACTATATAGCAAGACTTATGTATTACTTAGATTGTATGTGCTCTGTCTTGGCATTAGAAAATAGAGGATACGATCTTGCAAGACTTACTAATTTTGATCAGTGGTACAAACTGTCAGACGACGATGAGAAGGACTTGCTTACGTTGTGTTCGCTTTTATCACCAGATTTAATGGAAGGAAAATGTATATTCCTAAATGAACCAGCTTGTGGTAATTTCGGCAATGCGTTTTATACCATTCGTGCGGCAAATACTACGTTCGCCGCTGCAGAAAGCGTAACAGTGGGGCACGTTCGAGTAGCTGTTAAAGATATTATGTGCTACAAACGTTCTTGGATAAGTATAAATTTCTATGTTCCAATCGAACGATTGCGCTTTGATGGAGTAATGCAAGGTATAATAAGAAAATACAGACGACCACAACCACATTACTCAAACACTGATGTCTTCAATACTTGTGTTATTGTTTGTTGCTATTTTATTCTTTTTTGTTGTATTATTCGTTGTTGTATGATTTTTGTTGGATTTTAATACTTATACAAATGGTTGAAACAGTGTCAAAAATAAGTATTTACGTTATTTGCTAAAAGGATTATCGTATATTTTATGGTTACCTGGACTTGCAAAAGAAAAAGGAAACTGCCTTGATATTAAATGTCTTGCAGTAAATTTGGAACAGTGGTAAGTTTAAAGCTCCTCTAACTTATTTTTTTTTTTCTTTTCTGTGCCGTACTCATATTCTGACTTTGTTTCTTTGTTTTCTGATGTTTCCGTTGTCCTTTGCTTGTTCGTTTTAGGCTGACGGTTCGGTTCTCATTTACTTTAGAACAAGTATCCACACAGCGCACCATCAAATATTGCGGGGGGGGGCAAATATGCTTAGGGGAAAGGTTTTTGATACTTTTTGGATGGTTGTCCGGAGAAAAGGTAAATTTGCACATTATTCATAATATAGGTATATATGTAATAATGCTATATACCACGGAACCAAGCAATAAATAGGCTACACGATGATCTAGAGAATAAAGATCCATAGACTAAAGTTTATCCGAACACCTCGACATAATTTCGAACTTTCGGGTGGAAAATGATATTTTCCAAAATTTTAAATGGGTCGATTAATTTAATGACTGATAGTTGATTGATCGATCAAAGATCGATGAGTGATCGTTGACGGCTAACGGATCATTTAATGAAAGCTCTTTAAGCAAAGGCCCCTGAAGGAAGAAATTTATATAATTATCCTTCAAAAAGGAAGAAATATTATGCCGATGTATATAATATTTCTTCTTTAAGAATGTTCGTTAGGTGGAACAAATATGTTGACAGTGTAGTATAGGATACGATAGAAATTGTCATGGCTTTAAAAAGTGATCCGCGAACTGTGATAACTACTAGAACAAATCAGAGTAGAAAGGTCATAGCTAGAACCTTGAAAGCCTTAGTGGTTAGAAAAGGTAAAGACGTTCATTGCTCGAATTCATGTAAAATCGGCCAGTGGAAAAATCGATCAACAATTTTTTTTTAATCGCTCAAATTCAAAATTTGCGTATAATTGCACGAAATTCTGTCGTAAATCAACCCACTTCAAAAATGTTTTAAGTATTTATGTGGTACACAGTTGAAAAAAATCGACAAATTGATGTTGAACCCAACCCTACCCCCTCATTTCTTAATTGCATAATTGTTGGTATAATACACTGAAGTTGTAAAATCGCCAAATTTATGTCAAATTCGACCCGATTCATTTTTAATTACGCCCAACACTCTAACTTAAAGTTTGTTAATAATTGTATAACATAGCGAAGTTTTAAAATCATTGTAAAACACCTAGAAAATTCACAATACAGAAGTTCAAGAAAAGAAATGACTGCTCTGAGAATACAAAGCAAGGTATAATATAGCAGATTTGCGTGCGTTGTTCCCTAATATAGATTTGGTTTATTACTCCTGTAAGAATTATTATTATGAAAGAAAAATAATATTTCAAACACTTCATTTTAATTAGAAGTACATTCATTCACAAAGCACTGCAAATGCACTCTCTCTCTCTCTCTCTCCCTCTCTCTCTCTCTCTCTCTCTCTCTCTATATATATATATATATATATATATATATATATATACTCATTTCATTTCCACTCAACATGCCCACACAAGATTATCATAAAAACTTTCTTCCACATATATACTGAAACACTCTCTCATCATACACATTCAGCACAAATCCCCGATGAAGGAAAATGAGTGAGAAACAAAATTCACATTGCATATATCTTATTCAATATTATGTATTTCAATACAATTTTATTTCTAAAGTTTAAATCTTAGTTCAGGGCGTTTATTATCTTACTTTGCTTCAGCACTCGTTTTGTCTAGTACTTCTCCAAAATCGAAAAGATCTCTGATTGAGTTGTGCGGGCCTGTTTTCCTAAGTAACGGATTATCTTTCCCACTGACTGCAACTTTGACTCTTTGTGCAGGCTATCGACCAGTACATACAATGAAGTGGTGTCTAATAGTTGTTTTCAAACAAAATTGAAGTATAATAGGAGTAAGAAACACAAAAAATCGATTCTCTTTTCATCCTTCATAAATCAGTCATAAAGTTATATGACTTTAGAGTGACTTTAGAGTGGGGCGATTTTGTTGTAGGTTACTTCGATGACACGAACCACCACGGTCAGGATTGATGACTTGAGGCAGCAATAAACATTCTAGTTCTTGAACTATGTCATGGTTAGTCATGATTCTAGCACTGAATTCTAGAGCTGAATTAGAACAGTTCCAGGGCAGACTTGATACTTGTTCTAAAGTAAGTGAGAACCGAACCGTCAGTCTAAAACGAACAAACCAAGGACAAAGGCAACATCCGAAAAACAAAGAAACAAAGACACAATATGAGCACGGCACAGAGAAGAAATAAGTTAGAGGAGGTTTAAACTTACGACTATTCCAAGTTCGAGAGTTTATGTCTAGAAGTCAATTATCCGTTAAAAATCAAGATATAATACTTTGATAATATTCAAATTGTTCGGATTGTACATTTGTATAACAAAATTTCAGGGTTTATGATTTGAACATTTTACTAAAATTCCCATGGCATTTACCCAAACAAATTAGAAAAAGAATTATATATATCGTATTAACACCAGGTATTGAAACACAAAGAGAACATTGTTGACTCTCGTTTCGTTTTGTCAGAGAAATATGGCATTAATGTTGAGGAAACTGGTGTTGAAGTAAATGTACCAGATAGCCATACAGCAAGATTTATGTACTATTTAAATTGTATGTGCTCTGTCTTGTCATTAGAAAATAGAGGATACAATCTTGCAAGACTAACATATCACCGCAAGTGGTATTACCTGACTGATGAGGATGAAAAAGTCTTGCTGTTGTTGTGCTTGCTTTTATCATAAGCTGAAACGGAAGGAAAATGCATATTCCTAAATGAGCAAGCATGTGGTAATTCAGACAACACGTTTTATACCATTCGTACGGCAAATACTACGTTCGCTTCTACTGAGAGCGTAGTATTTGCGCAATTTCGAGCAGATCTTTAAAAATATAATGTGCTATAAACATTTGAGCTAACCTGGCCTAAAAGGCCATGTGTTCGATTAGGCGACAGGTCAAACAACATGGCCGCCAGCGCTAAAAATTGAACATAGGGATAAATTGCAGTTTTTGGCCAATAACTCGAAAACCGTTACAGATATCAAAAATCTGACATGGTGTAAAAATTATCTGCATGGCAAGACCTACCTGCCCTGCAATTTTGAAGAAAATCTGAAAACCCATCTCGGAGTTATAGCCCTTTTTCCGTTGAATTTTCAAAATTTTTGGATTTTTCATTTCAAAAAGTGTAACAGATAGAGGTCAAGTGTAAACCACCTTGAAATTTTGAAGAAAATCCATAAACCCTTGCAGGAGTTATTGCCCTTTTTTCACCGAAGTTTTAAAATTTTGTATTTTTCATCTTTTATTTCTAAAGCTAAAGAAGATGAAGTGTAAACTTATGAAATGTTTGCCATTCTGTGGCGACTTCAAAACTGATGTTGAAAATTGTTCCTTGACCGCCATTTTCAAAATTGCTCCCCCCATAAAGGCGGGAAAATTCAACATTGTCCGATTTCAATGAAATTTGGTTTCCAAATAGATATTGATGTTACGACTTCAAACCCGGTGTTGAAAATTGTTCGTTGACCGCCATTTTCAAAATGGCCACCAAAAAAAGATGGAAAATTCAACATTATCTGATTTCAATGACATTTGGTTTCCAAATAGGTCTTGATGTCGCAACTTCAAAACTGATGTTAAAAATTCTTCGTTGACTGCCATTTTTAAAATGGCCACCAAAAAAGGCGGGAAAATTCAACATTATCCGATTTCAATGAAATTTGATTTCCAAATACAACAAATGTAGATATTGATGTTGCGACTTCAAAACCGATGTTGAAAATTGTTTGTTGACTGCCATTTACAAAATGACGTCTCGACTTCAAAACTGGTGTCGAAAGTGGTCCTTAGCAAGAACGTTTTTTGTCAAAAAAAGCCCAACAAAGAAATATAGTAAAACATGATCTGACTTTAAAAACTGTTCAAGATATTGGAGGTGTTCGAGCTACAAACGTTTGAGAAACTGAAGATCAACTGTATAACTTACAATGTTTCCTTGATTAAGTCAACTGTAAGCCAGGTGAGCGATACAGGCTCCTGGGAGCCTCTGGTTTGGATGAATGAATATTTCTTTGAACCAGTCGAATACTTGATCCGAAAAATTGAAAATCGGCTACTCACCATTACATACAACAGGAATAGTTACCGCCGACCAGCACCACAGCGACTTTATTCATATTGCGATGAAGGCTTTTAGTTTGTCTTTGGTAGTTGTAGGATTTTTTGTTTTATATTTTTCTCTTATTTTAAAGGTTATTGATGCAAAGAAAAGTCTAACTGGCGATACAAATCCAGTGATAATGGATGTCTTAAACGGCGCCTCAGTGACAAATCTATCTCATCCAGTCCTAATGATTGTAATTGTAATTTTCGTTATGCAGTATTCGCCTTGGATATGTTACTCATTCAGTGTTAGTGACTGTAATTGTAATTTTGCGTTATGCAGTGTTAGCCTTGGACACGTTACTCATCCAGTGTTAATGACTGTAGTTGTAATTTTCGTTATACAGTATTCGCCTTGGGGACGTTACTCATCCAGTGTTATTGACTAGTTGTAAAATTCGTTATGCAGTATTCGCCTTGGAGACGTTACTCATCCAGTGTTAGTGACTGTAGTTATAATTTTGCGTTATGCAGTATTAGGCTTGGACACGTTACTCATCCAGTATTAGTGACTGTAGTTGTAATTTTCGTTATGCAGTATTAGGCTTGGACACGTTACTCATCCAGTGTTAGTAACTGTAGTTGTAATTTTCGTTATGCAGTATTCGCCATGGACACGTTAATCATCCAGTGTTAATGACTGTAGTTGTAATTTTCGTTATGCAGTATTCGCCTTGGGGACGTTACTCATCCAGTGTTATTGACTGTAGTTGAAATTTTCTTTATGCAGTAGACTTGGAGACGTAACTCATCAATTGCTGTAATTTCGTTATGCAGTATTCGACTTGGAGACACTACTCATCCAGTGGTAATGACAGTAGTTGTAATTTTCGTTATGCAGTATTCGCCTTAGAGACGTTACTTATCTAGTGATAACGACAGTTTTAATATTTTTAATTCAAAAGGCACATAAACCATATTACTCATAAAGTATTACTCATCAAGTGATGGTAACTGCAACTTAAAACTTTGATCCTATGTTCGTCCTAGAGACACTTTCTTATAAACATTGGACAAGCTAACAATCACGCATCTAATAAGACAGTTTATGAAAATCTATCGTTTGAGATATATTGTGAAACTCTGATTCGGATGCAAACTTTTTTTTGGACAATATCAAACGTCATGTTTGATTTAATTCACTAGGAATAAACTTTCTGGCATCCGTCACACTATAAGTGAGTCGATCCAGGGTTGTGTCCAAATCGGTTATGTCAAATCCGTGAAGACGTGAAATGTCCGTTTTCCTTTGAAATACAGACACGTCATATCTGTCAATGATGTCATGGTGACGGCCATAGAATTTCTGAAGGGATGAAATAACAAAGTCTGAACAAATCCCCTGACTAAGCAGTAGTTGAGACACTGTTTTTGCTCTGGTGTCGAATCATGTTCTGCTTAGCATAGTCTTTCATCGAGCTGTTTTGATATATTTGTTCTTCCTTTGCGAGTTTCAACGAAAAAATAAATTAAGTACATGATTTTTTTTAACAAGCATCACTGCCAATTAATAAACAATTAAACTTCCATTAATTGTTTTGATTTAATAAATCTGTGTTCTGTGTTAGTGTTCTATTTATATTCAGTTGTCGGGTTGGTTTTTGTAATACAATGTACGAGATCAAATCTGATAAAAGTGCACCATTACTACATATTTTTTCAACAAAATAATATGTTTATTACACTATTGCTGTTAACAATCAATCTTAGGATATAGCATTCACCTCAGTGTCCTTAGTGTCAATTCAATAGGAATCGGGATTCCTATTAATAAAATTAATGTTGGTTTATTCTAAAATAAATAGTGTAAAAACTTCTATTGAGGTTTCAGATAAATTAAAATCTATAAAAAACCAGTTTCATATATTGACTGTTATGATTTTTCCATACATTATACAACCCTCCCGCATAAATTGATTAAATCCGAATTGGGGCAACTTATAAAATGGTCTTTCTAATTTTCGGTATTCATTTCATTTGCTGTAACAAAAAGCAAGGATTCTTCTCTAATATGACTTATAACAATCTTTGCTGCTGGACATGGGATGATATTATTAAGGCACTGACAACATTTTTGTTCGTTTTCGCACTATTGATTATCATCAGATCATTGGA
The DNA here is from genome assembly GCA_002080025.1 of Modiolus philippinarum. NCBI lineage: Eukaryota > Metazoa > Mollusca > Bivalvia > Mytilida > Modiolidae > Modiolus > Modiolus philippinarum. The sequence goes on along the minus strand of MJUU01014302.1, from coordinate 241,062 downwards.
AATCCCCATGGGTACTAATGTGCACCTCCCATTGCAGATATTTTTCTCTTCTGTTACGAACGGGACTTCATGAAAAAAACTACAAAATTGATCTGTATCAAACAGTTAAAGACTTTTCTTCTATTTTCAATGATAACAGCAGGTTCATTAACGATATTCTTACTATTGACAATCCCCAATGTTTAGATTATGTCAGCACTATTTACCATAAGAACTGATACTTAATCAAGCAAACAATGATTCTAAATACTGCCTTTTCTGGATCTAAGTATAATAATTGGTAAAATAAATCTGAAATTTATGATAATTTCCCTTTTCTTGACAGCAATGTTCCCCTAGCCCCATCCTACATATCTCAACTTGTATGATTCGCTCGCATTTGTTCTACTCTTGACGATTTTGACGAGCGTTACCTTACTCTCACATCCAAACTTTTACAAGGTTACAGTTTCATAAATTATTAGATATTTTTAAGAAGTTTACAGTAGATATGAACATCTGGTATCTAGTTATGACATGACTCACAAGCACTTAATTAAAAATGGCATTTGTCATCCTCAATTTGATGGAAATGTTGTTAAAAATGTCAGAAACTGATAAAAAAAAATCCAGAAAAAATGGGATATAAATTGCATTATTTACGTTATGTGGATATCGACGGGATATTCTAAACAAATCTGTTAAACTAGCCTTGTAATTCTGTGACCTGAAGATTTTTCCAGTAATTTGGTCTCTCACTGATACTTACGATGTCTAATAAAATGCCTGACAACTCTTTACCAAACCCTTCAGGATGTTTTGAGTATGATTTTTGTTTCTTCCATAGTACGACAGTAGTACGACAGTATTTTACCAGCAGACAAGGTTTCTTTAGCTAGCCGGCAGTTTAGCGGGGAGCATTCTTTGACCCATCTTTTCTAAATTACGTTTTGTCATTTTTCTTTTTCAAGATAGTGGTCATAGAGTTAGTAGTCTACCTGCATTGGGTTTTACTCGTACATTTATTATACTATAGGGAACCTTGATAGAGATTGGACAGTTTTTGGTACCCATAACCCGGTTTAACCCTACCGATGACTATTGCTAGTGCCGGTACCACGTCCTGGCTATCGCGAGTTCCTATCTTTATTTATGTTTGTTTCTTGTCTTCATTGGTATTTTTCTATTGCAGTTCGCTTGTGAATTGTGGCATGTAATTTTAGTTTTCGACCATTTTAGGTGTTCAGTTTTATCCTGTGTTTGTAATTCTAAATAACAACAATATTTGTCCCTGAACAAGGCCAACATTTGACCTTCCATGACAACTAGGGCGTTTAAAAGGTTCTTGCACATTCCCTTACAACTTGAAAAACCCAAATGCGCCGTATTTTTTTTTTGTCTAATTTTCATCAAATGAGGATTGATAGTACTAAAAGAGCAGCATTTCGCATTGCCTAAATCCGGGATTTGCCTTAAGCCGGAAGTGCCTTGACAGCTGCTTCCAACCTTTAAAAAGACGTTTAATTTGCCTTTTGGAACTGGTCAGTGAATTGGCAAACACATCAATAAAACTAGTACTCATTCTTTTTTTGTTTTTTTTGTTTTTTTTTTGTTTTTTTTTTTTGCAAATTGTTTACTCCATATCCTTTCATTCACCATTTAGTGTTTGTATAAAATAGGTTTCTACGACAACACCCGGTATCCTGACGATATCCTTACTATTAACAATCCCAACTTTTTCGATTATCTCGACATCATTTACCCATAACAACTGAAACATATTAAAGCTAACAATGATTCCAGATATTTCCCTTTTTATGGATCTAACTATCATCGTTGACATCGGTAAAATAACTAACATTTAAGACAGAAGGGTGATTTTGATTTCAGTATTACTAATTTGCCTTTTCTTAACGACGACGTTCCTCTAGCCATTCTACGGAGTTTATATTTCTTAACTTGTACGATTTGCACGCGTTTGTTCTTATCTTGACGACTTTAATGAATCTGACCTTACTATCACTTTCCAAACTTTTGCAGCAAGGTTACAGATTTCATAAATTGTTAAATACATTTAAAAAGTTTCATAGAAGATATCGACATTTGATATCAAATATAATGTCACTTGCAATCAGCTTATTACCAAGGGCATTTCTCATCCTCACTTTTACGGAAATGTTGTTATAAATGCCAGAAACTGATTAAAATCCAGAAAAACTGGAACGTAACTTACCTTCTTTACGCGATAGGGGATATCGACAGGATATTCGTTAAATTTGCCTTTGGATCTTATGACCTTAGGGTTTTACACGAATACTTGCCTCTCGCTGATACTGCCAATGTCTACTGAAATACATGATGATTCTTTACCAAATCCATCTGGGAGGTTTGAGTTTGATTTTTCTCCCGTAGTGCGACAGTGTTTTACAAACATACTAGGTTCTTTGAGCTAGCCGGCAATCACTCCTTGGTCCATTTTTTTTCAAAATTTGGTTGTGTGCCCTTTTCCTTTTCCCATTGTGATCATGGAGTAAGTAGTCTACCTGTTTTAGGTTTTATTCGTATGTTTTATACTAGAGAGGAACGGGACGGAGGAAAGGAAAGGTTTAGGTACCCATAGACCGGTTTAACCCTACAGCTTGCTTTTGCTAGCGTCGGTACCAAGTCCGGCTATCCCAAGTTCCTATCGTTGTTTATGTTGGTCTTTTCTTTTTTTTATTTGTCATTTTTTTTCTTGTGTAGTTCCTTGATACATTGTGGCATGTTACTGTGTATTCGGCCATTCTAGATGCTTCCTGTTACAATGTATCTTTTCTATTCTATTCTGTTTGATATCATTTTGTAAAACAATTCTATGATATTTCGAATCAGTGCACAGTTTCTTTATTCCAGTAGTATATACAAATAGAAATGACTTTAAACACTTTATCAGTAGGAACTTTCATTAATTGCAAAATATGAGATCGATGAAGTAACTCTTTTTTAATACGCCAAAAAAATACCCGAGTTATCTTTTCTGGTCCGACAGATAAAAGGATTTATTAATACTGAGAAAAAAATAATTGTGAAAATAAAATTCACCCACTTACACTTACCATGTTCAATTTTGTAACCAAATATTAAATAGTTTTCATGTCTAACGTGATGTCCGATTTTTATTCGATCTAATTTGTTACCTTTTGGCAAAATGAATTTGTGGCAGAGACATTACTTAATATATGTTCTTTTGGTTTCTTAATTCTTTTCACCATTTGTGCTAGTGAATATGTAATATATGCACTGAGCTGTACTGTAGTTCTCTTATTTCAATTAACTATGGTTCTAATTTGTCATTCGTATCACATGGTTATGTTCTGTCTTCTAATTGGATAGGTATTTAATGCTTTTCTGATTTTGAAATGCGTTTGTTGAACAGACACAATTATATAAAGAATTACAAATTAATTCCACAGAAAAGTAACATTGGGACAACGGCAGTAGAATACCGAAGAAACAAAGGAGTGTTATTTACAAAAATCGAAGTCCAAAGACATTGCAAAAACGAGGACACAGAAAACAATGACGTTAAACTGAGAAAAAAATAACGTTAGACAGATACAAAGCACAGAAATAAACAACACAACATTCAAAAACAAGGCACCCACAGTGTGAACTCCAGTGAAACCAAGAGTGGCATCAGGTGCTCGGGAAGGGTAAGCATGTCCTGCTCTGCTAACAGCACCACTCACACCTTTAGTGAGTCAATCTAGGAAAATGTCAAAATCGGTAGTCAAATCCGGGAAGACGTGAGTAAAGCTGCAAATATCCGCTTTCATTTGGGATACTGACACGTCATATCGTTCAATGAAGTTATGGTGACGGCCATAGAATTTCTTGAGGGATGAAATTAAAAATGGTTGAACAAATCCCTAAGCAGCTTTTGGGGCAACGGCAGTAGAATACCGAAGGAACAAGGGAATCGAAGACCACAAAAATCGAAATCCAAAGACATGGCAAAAACGGCAACAGAGAAAAAGAAAGACAAAACAAGGACGTGAGACAGGTACAATGCACGGAAATAAAAAGACGACACCAAAAACTAAAGCACTCATAGTGTGAACTCCCATGAAAACCGGGAGTGACACCAGGTGCTCCGGACCGTGTTTTTGAAACTATTGTTTTGGAAAACAACTATTCACACAAACAGGAATACTTGAAAAAAAAGGAAATGGGGTAAATGTCAAGGAGACAACATCCTATATCCAGGTTAAAACGACCAAAAACGCTGTTGAATGATATAGTATTTGAGTGTTGTATTTACAAGATGGATTAGTTTGTAATGATCTTCTAAACCCTTGTACCATATATAGGAGTTTCTTTATACTGTGTCGAATAAACCACATGAAACCTTGCCTGTCTAATTATTGAGCCCGTTATATATTCAAATATTTATGAGTGATAAAATGTGTCTATAGTTCTACGATACATTAGAGATAGAACATAAAGGAGAATTGCATTTTCCAAACATTCAGTTGTTGCTTTTATGGTATTATATAATGTAGTAATTTCAACCTTAACATTTTCAATTATTTTCATATACAAATTTAGATATAAAAAGACAGGGTGTGCTCAGATATCTGAGACATACCAACACGTTGCACTAGATTGTCCCACTTCATAAATCTAACATCCAAAATTACGGCAATGCATGTACAACACGAATTAAGACAACGTGGCAAAGACAAAACAAATAAACAAAAATGAACAAGAACGCCACAAAACTATAGAACTAGCAGTGTTAACCCCTACAAAAATTGAGGTATCATCAGGTGCTCCAGAAGGTTAAGTATGATCTGCTCCACGCTGGCAACCGTCACACTGCCAGTGAAAAGTCCGGTTTTGTCACAGTCGGTGTTTGTCAGGCCGGTAATAAATTCTGGATCTAACTAAAGACATCCATTCTCATCTGTGAAATATAAACATTATAACGGTCTGTCAGACTGTGGTGATGACCGTAAAAATTCTGTAGTGATAATTGCAACAGTGACTGAACCTATCCCTTAGGTCTAAGTTATTGAAACAGTAATTTCACTCTGTTGACAAAATCGCTGTATAAACTACAGGCATGGCAAGAGCGAAATGAAGGGAACATACGGGAATAATACTGCTCAAAAACGGAAAGTTGAAATCTTCACGTTTGTCGTACAGTTTTTTTCCCAGAGTTGTCAATGCAGAGGTATAGTTCAAGGTATGATGCTGATGATGGTGTATCAGTGGTCTCTTTAATTTCGAGTTCATTAGGGTATATAAGATGAAAGTTATCCTTAAATTGACGATTGTTTAATGAAAGAATATCATCTATGTAACGGAAGCTGAAATTAAATAGCTTGGCTAGCTTATTGTCGTTTTTCTGAACTAGCCCTTGTATGAACCTGGCTTCATACGAATAAAGAAACAAATCTACTTAAAGTGGTGCACATTAGTCCCCATAGGTATCCCTATTTTCTGCTGGAAAACTTGTCCTCCAAATTTTACAAATAAGTTATCAATCAAAAATCCCAGCATTGCGATGACATTTTTAGTTTTGATGAGAATTGACACTGTGAGTGCTTTGTTTTGAGTGTTGTATTTTTGTTGTTTTTTTGTGCTTTGTGGCTGTCTGGCGTCATTTTTCTCTATGTTCTCGTTTAGAGCGTGTGTTTGGACTTCGATTTTTTGTGGATCCGTCGGTATTTTACTACCGATGTTTCCTCCGTATACTTTTGTGTGAATCAGTGTGATCTTTAACAAAATCTTTACCTATCACTGAATATGAATATTTTCTTTCACCCCTTTTTTCAGAAAGACTGATGTATTAAATCCAGGAGGAATGACTTTAGCTTATCATGTAGACGAGTAGTAAAGAGTGTAGAAAAATAAAAAATTTGGACAATGTTGCAGTGGTTGAGTTCAGTTTAAGATGGATTTTCTAATAAGTCCACATCTGATCCACTCCGCTTGTTGAGTATAGTTTATCGCAATATATCTTTAGGCCATCTTTGACTGCAGTAAGGAGTTTAGAAAGGGGTCTTCATGTGCAGACCCAGTTGCTTAATAACAAATTTTGATTAATGTCCCCGTTATTGTCCATACCGTTCATAAGATAACCCCATTTTTTATCCAATGTCTGTATAATAGACATTTTCCGTGGAATTTTATGTGTTTATTTCCTCAAATCAACTGATGTCTTATTTCCCTAAAAGTCCAAATAACATTCTGGTATTTTTGTTTTATGGTTTTCATTAGATTTGATGCCATCGAAATTCATTTGAAATATCAGAAAGTTTTCTCCAAATATTCCAACAAAAAATCTAGGCAAGATTTTCCAGCTGGATAATTTGTCTTCAGGATTTACTAATTTTTTATTTGAGTTAATCCTTATTTGCTCTATGTATTTATCTAATTAAAATTGACCATTTTTAGACACCTCCCGTTATAGTTGGTACATAGTTTTGTTCTTTTTACCCTTTTATATTATTCCAGATAAAGTTGAAAATAAGATTGTTAAATTTTGAAATGTATTCTTTATCTATACAAAGAAACAAATCTGCTAAAAACTATACCTAAATCTGTGCTTTTATTGGAATTAGGATGGGTACCCGTCTCTGCTTTCATTGAAAGACAGCGTCTGTCGTATTTTAAACGTCTTCTCTAACTTCCAGATGACCGCTTATGTAAACAAGTATATTCTGAAATGATTAGCACATGTGTACACGTTTGGCGTTACGAGGGTGAAATTATTTATATTATGGAAAAAATTATTTGGGACATTTTCCTCGATCTTTCCTTGTCTCGGGTAAATACAAATAAAATTCAAGGTGCTGATACAAGGAGGAGACTATTAGATGACAAAAAGAAGTCTTGATTGCAATTTTATGTCCAAACGGGGAGTCAAAATTATCTGAATGATAATAAGAGTTTTGGGGCTTCAAGGTTAAAACTTTTATCAAGAACCAAAACAATCCATCTTCGCTAACCAATGGTTACGATTCGCTCCTCTCATTTTCACCCTTGGCAGATCAAGCAGGATTTCTGTAGTCTCAAACTCACGTTTTTGATTGGTTGCAGTTAATCTTCGCTGCAGCCAATCAATTTGCTTCCACTCAGATTTTAAATATATATCGTAACAATAAAACTTAAAATATGGTGTTTAGTGATTTTTCTATTTTGCAAAATTTCCACGATGTTATCATCTTTCTTAACTTTTTAAGGGTTATTTCCTTGTGCTTAAATATATTGTGAATTGTTGTATTATTAGATGCAATAAATAATCTTTGATTATTACAATAAATCATACTGAAACTTTTACTTCAAAGGGAGATAATTTGAAGCTGATGTTTCACAAATTGTGGCTCAATCCGCCAAGGGTGAAGAGGAGAAGAGCGGATCGTAACCCTTGGCTAGCGAAGATGAAACAATCCGGCTTAACAATTTTTTTAAATAGAATGAATATTAAAGATGATGATCGAGTTTTTGTACCTGTTTTTGAGATTTTTTCCCGATTTTTGATGTAGGAAGCAAGTTTTTATTCATATTTTTCCCTTTTTTTCATGTAATTGGAGTATGCCTATAAACTTTTCGATTTTTTGCAAGAATGTGCTTCGTTTAGTAATGATCGAAATGTCGTTAAGTAATGATCGAAATGAATTTTATCATCTGTTTCAATCTGTTTGTTGTTATTTTTCTGTAAATTTTATAGAACTGGCACCGACTGCCAAATTGCAATTTTCTATTGGTGATATAGTATATCTCTTTGATGACAACTAATTTAAGTACAATGTAAAAATGGCATTTAGGGTCTAAATATAATCCTAAACACCTTTTTTGTTCTCACTTGAGCACATGTTTAACCCTAAACATGTTCTTGATAAATCAGGCGTTTAGGTTAAGAACGTGTTTAGGTGTTTAGGTCTAGAACGTATTTAGGGTTGTTTATAGGTCGTGGCCTTTTGTTTACTTAGGAATGTTCATATTTATTTATTTCATTAATAAAAGATTCTTCTCTTCATTCTTTGGACTGTTACAAAATACAGCCAGTCAAATCCACAAACAGTACTGTGGCTTATTTTATCTGAAATGAGATGAAAATGAAATTTCTCAATCAGTCATAAATGTTAAAATATCAGTTAATCCTTCGAAAAATGTGACTAAGGTTACTGAAAAAATTGTACAAACATTCCTGAAAAATATTCTTTCTTTTAAATCACACATTATGTAGTTTGAAGAGAATTGAAGGTAAATGGCAAAAATAGTGATTGAATTACACATAATAAAAATTAAAAAAAAACATCAATAAGCATCAACCTTTCAAAACATATATCAAAACAATGTCAAAACATACCTTTGAAACAAAATAGGTCTGTTTTATAGCAACATCTCCCGTTCAAAAATCACCAGGCTCCATCACTCACTGTTTATCGCCACGTTTTTATTTTTAAACTCAAACAAAGAAAGACTACAGCGCCCTCTACACGAACTCTAACTCTATTATAAAATGTCTAAACATGTTTAGACCTTAAAGGCGTTTAGGGATGTGTTCTGCAACTCTGTGCATGTTTAAACCCTAAACGTGTTTAGCAATAAGCATGTTTAGGCCACACAGAGTTTAGGACTAGAACACAATCCTAAACATATTTAGGGCTAAGCTTGTTCTAAATTGTTCCAAACCTAAACGCCATTTTAACAGTGTAGTTTTTACGATTCTTATGGTAGATATTACATTAATAGATGTTTTAAGACAAGGTGTGAAGTTATGGAATGACTAATGTTTATATCTTTCTCTATAATATTTATAATATGTTTTATCAAATACGTATATCTAATGGTTGTTTTTTTTTAAGAATTTAAGATGGCTCACGTGTCACATGAGTTTGTGTCAGATTTATGAACCCCTCTGTTTTCTCAAGTTCAATGGCTCAAAGAATTTTGCGCACGGACCCCCAAATTTTATTTCATGAATGTCTTATATAGGTCAAATTAAGACACCTGACAAGTTTTCATAAAATTCTTGATAAAACTTCATAGGTTTTACACAAAAATAGTCCTAATGTTAAAATAAGGGCAAATCCAGAGAAATCCATTTCCCGCCAAATTTTCAACGTCGTCTGTCTCTGTTAATAGCACACGGACCTTTATGTTTCTTTTTACCATTTCACTAAGTCGACCATGCTTAATCATTTAAAATAGGTTTCCAGAAATCCTTGATATAAACAATTTCAAGAGTGAGCCTCCTTAACAACATATGTATTTTATTGCAACAGTTATGCCAATATGTTATGAACCTTTACCATAGATCATGATTAGTATAGTTAGTATAGTGTTGTACATATATTATTTTGTTTTGTGTACTTTACATATATCTTAATATGACAGGTGCGCCACTGCTTCTACCATGGAGGTTGGCATCCCCGTTGTAAAGGGATAGCTTCTCAATAAACATCAAGTAACTGGTGCTTCATAAGTCAATTTCGGTATAATAAAAGATTTTGTCACAGATATTTCCCTATCATGGTAAGTGTCGTTGTGACAAATCATTTATTATTTTTCTCAGAGTTCAATCATTGTTCATCTAAATTAAGTTTTCTGCATTCTGTGTTGTTATGTCCAAAATATATGCTTTGTTTTACTACCCCCTTCGACCAATTGATATTTTCATATTTATCCTTACGATGTTAAAATTTTCCAATCCAAAGACCCTCCGTTTTGTTGCTATTCAGTTTAAAACCAGACAATGATTCAAATATTTCAATAATATTTAGGGATAATGATATTTCTTGTTTTGATTTAACAAAGGCCGATGTATCATCTGCTATTTGTAGTAAGTTTAGACAATGTGTTTCACCATCTAATTTTATTTGGATACCTTTAATATTGTTTTCTTGCCTTATTTTACAAGCTAAAATTTAAATAGCAAAAAAAAAAAAAAAATTAGGACCCTAACGGGACACCTCTGTCTTATTCCACATCGGATGATTAAGGGTGACAAGATCCAACCATTATTGACCAAACATCCTGTAATGCTAGTGTATAGGGTCTTAACCCACCTTAAAGTAGAACTTTGGAATCCAAACTTTTTCAGAGCACAACACATATGATACCATTTCAGTGAGTCGAACGCTTTTGAGAAATCCAAAATAAAACTGCTTCCTCAACAGAAAATTTATCAGCATAATCGATATATTCTTGCATTTTCGTATATTGAATCCTATATATCTTTGAACATATCCGTTTCGATCACTGTGTATGATTTTATTTTAAATAGGTTAGTTTTTGAGCTAAGTTGTAAGCTATGTTTCAGTGAACAATTCTGAGTTACTTTAGAGCAGTCATCAGGACAGTTCTAAGTTAACTTCTTGAGGGGTTGTGACTGCACCCAACTGTATGTCTCTCAAATATCAAAAAATTTTAAATCTATCTGATATGTTTTTTATATTAAAGCTAAATAAATAACAAATTCTCACAGTTCCCTATATATTCTTTGTAAATAATGCTGAAAAATATTTAATTTGGCCTAATTTTCAAAGCTTGATAACAGAAAAAGATGATCGGTGACATATCATTTTTATTTTATTTTTTGAACAAATAGGCTAAGAACTACAAAATATCTTAAAATAAAAACATTGTCTGATATTCTTATTTGGATCGATCTACCTTAATATTTAGCTTAAATTGCAAACGTTCTATAGCTTCTCTTATTCACTGTTGTATACTAATAAGACAGTTTGTTGTCAACATGTAGCCCTGGTCATAATTTTGCCTACACTGAATCTTTCTACAGTGTCTTTAAATCACTATGGTCAAACCATATAGATTTATGATGTTATTATAAATACAATCATTTTTTTTTCTAATTACACGACAGTGTTTTTCGTTTGTCATTCATTTCGGATTTACCGACCACCTTAATTTCTAGTCTAACAGCTTTCCATCGAACTTGTCGGCATATTAAAAATACGAATATTTTTGATTCCGCAACGTCAGTTTCCAAATTAAATCTGAGCTCGATTTGATTTTCTTTGCAAAAAAAAACCAAATACCGAAGTTAATTGTAAATTTAGTTTCTGCATATTGACATTTCGACAAATTATGTCTCTTCATTGCATATCAAATAAAAATATTTGGAAGACTATAGTCCAAAAATTTGTAAAATCTGAAAGAGGACAAATTACCAAAACGATTCAATTAGAAAGTGAAAAAAAAAAGTTAAAATTACAGATTTGTAAAGTTCTATGAACATTTCCATTAATCGAGGCAGACAGAAAGAAAGCCGAGGATGACGCCAAAAACGATTTCATCAAACGTTTTCATGAGAAATACCTCATTCAACAAGTTTTATTTGTTAGTTTGAAACTTTGCTAAAGCTGAATTAACTCTTCTTGACAAACAGAATAAAGAACAAATGACAGAAAAGTCAAGTTATTATGAAACAAGACATATCCGTGACCAAGAAGACGATTGTGTACTTTAAATACATATATATATATATATCTCAGAATCAACAGTAAACTAACCATGAAAGATAAGGAGCAAATTCACATCACACAAAGTCTCTACAAATACCAACGGAACAACGCTTTAATTGTTGTTATTCATCTTGAAATCATCATGAGGCCTTTAACAATGAGTTTCGCTCAAACCTCATAGCAAGTGAAAGACAGCCACTCGCACTAATCAATTAATTAAGGTGGTTCGGGGGACTAAGCAAAATCCATCAGAATTTTTGAATAGTTTGAAGAATTAAACTTCAAAAATTGAACTTCCAAAAAATAAAATAAAAATTGGTCGGTCACGGGCCATGTAAGCTCACAATCTTTCACCGAAAATATGGATTTTTTTAGTTGAAATGTTAAGGAAAATTACCATTTTTTAAAAAATATTCAAGTTACATCCATGAGAATTTTGATTAATTTTGTATATTGCTAGCCCTTGTATTGATCTTTCTGAAAACAAAAAGAAAAATGGGGTTGAGGGACCTTATTATGAATAATAAAATACCGAAGTGACCGATAATTTATTTTCTGCATATGCGCATTTCGACAACTAATGTCTCATCAGTGCAGATAAATCAAAAAATTTGGAAGTCCATTAATCGAAAAATATGTTAAAGCTGATGGAGAACAAATAACCAAAGAGGTCTAAATAGAAAAAACCAAATTCAGCTAAGGACAAAGCTATGCATGAGGGAGATACTCCTTAGTTTTTAACATAATTATGAAATTATTTCACAAAATCAAAATTTTCGTAGTGATTTCATTGTAAAATATTTTTTGAAATTACCTCTCTTGCTTAAATTTTCATTTCATAAAATTTTACAGTACAAATACTATTCTGAATTTTCCGTCTAAATTGATTGCTAAACTAAGAGAAATAAACCCATTGATGGTGTTTTAAGCGAAATATTGTACAGATTTGTCCAAATCTTAAAATGTTTGTATATTTCTTTAATAAAAAAATACCCATCAAAGCATGAAACATGAAAACAAAATGGCGGAATACCACCGATCCACCTTTGAACTAAATTAAAATTAAATATACAACTGATATACGTTACAGCAAGAACACATTTAGAAGTACAATTACTAGAACAATGGCTACTAAAATCGCAATTCGAGCGCAAAACGTTGAACAGGAGTGCATTTGGACAAGGAATAAAACCAACTGACTATAAACATCGGTGGATTTGGTTCAAATGACAAAAATCTGTCATGGAACTTGCTAGCGTCAAGAGAATATGAATGTCTAAAGAATCATATTAGATGAGAAATTTTTATTTGGAGTACTTTGTTAATTTTTTTTTTGACCCTGTAGTTCAGAACATTGATAGCCACACAGCGAGATGCTACGCACGACTTAAGGAGATTTCAAAGAAGTGAGCCCCATTAAATTGCGATGACAAAATTACATTTTATGTACTTGGCTCCAACAGGTATCAAAATTTGAATAATGTATTTTGTCATTTTGCCCAAATTCTTACATTCATAAATTTGAAGCAGTCACATCATCTATCAAGCAAGGAATAAACAAAATCTTCATTGAAACGATAAGTCCACTAGATTTAAACTTATACTTGCCATTGACGACTCTGATGCTGCGCAATACACTTATCTATGATAAAGACCTAAATAAAAGAAAGCTGTTAACGAAACTAATCTGACAAATTGCGTATTTATTATACCTCCGCTTTGAAAAGGCGACGGGAATATAGTGAAGGCGGTGTCTGTCCATCCGTCCGTCCATCTCACATTATTGATCATAGTTTTATAACCGGGGGAATGTAGGCGTTCCGGTTATAAAATCAAGAAGGAATATATTTCCGTTCTATAACTTTTATTTTGCAGTCCGGCGTAACCGAACTATAAACCTAAACTGATATACCACTGGATCCAACTAGAAATGCCAACGACCATGAGAACAAATAGTTTATTATAAACACTCCACGTGCCTTTGTTTTGTTCTATTTATTGACTTCTGTTCTGTAAACATCCGGTTAACCTGTACTCTATTGTTGATGATTTTCTNAAAAAAAACAAATTAGCGTTGTCCATAGAAATGTCACTATAGAAAACTACATAAACACAAACTGCGGATTCAGCTTTTGTCACTTATGTCCAAAACATACACTGTCTAAATGGAGTCCATTTAAGGATTAAAGATTACTTAAATCCGAGATAAGAATTTGTTGAAAGACAATTCACAAAGATATTGAAACTTGACTTAAACAATTTAGATTTTATAGAAATAATTAAAATAAAATATGCCCAAAATATGTGTTGATAACGAATTCCATTTATTTATACTTTCCGAAAAAAGAGTCCAAAGTGTCCGGTCATAGTTTTCTCAACTTGTATATGTTATAATGATTTCATAATTGGTCAGATGCTTGTAAACTGTTTTCGGGTCTGTCGTGTTGCTGCTTCCTGTTGCCGATATGTTGAAGTTTTACTTTAACACACTATGGATGAAAAATTTTGGTCACAGTTGGTCAGCTTGTATATATTGGAATGATTTCATATTTGGTCATTATCTTAATTATGATGATTTGTAATGTGTAAGCTATTTTCGGGTCTGTCGTGGTGCTACTTCCTGTTTGCCGATATTTTGAAGTTTTACTATAATACGCTATGGATGAGAAATTTTGGTCATAGTTTTCTCAGCTTGTATATGTTCGAATGATTTCATATTTGGTCAGAAGCTTGATTATGATGAGGTGTAACGTGTAAGCTATTTTCGGGGCTGTTGTTTGACTACTTCCTATTTGCCGGTATGTTGAAGTTTTACTTTAACACACTATGGATGAGAACTTTTGGTCAGTTTTCTTAGCTTCTATATGTCTGAATGGTTGATTGATAGTCCCCGAGGGTATTCATCAACTCAGCAGCAAGTACTTCGGTGCTGGCCCGAAAAATGGAATCTGGAAACTTGCAATATTTAAATTCATCAAAATTTGTTCAAAACTAAGGAGCTTCTCCCTCTTGCATAGCTCTGTCCTTAGCTGATTTTGTTTTTTTTCTATTTAGATTTTATTTGGTAATTTGTTCTCTCTCAGCTTGTACACATATTTCGATATATTGATTTCCAAATATTTTGATGTAATCTGCACTGAAGAGATATAAGTTGTCGAAATTCGCATATGCAAAATCCAAATTAACAGGAACTTCGGTATTTTGATATTTATTACCACTGGGCCGATGCCTCTACTGGTTGACTGTTAGTCCCCGACGGTATTCACCAACACAGTAGCCAGTATTTCGGTGCTGGCCCGCAAACCGCTTTTATCTGGAAACTTGCAACATCTAAATTTATTGAAATTTTGTTCAAAACTAAGGAGTATCTCCCTCTTGCATAGCACTGTCCTTTAGCTGATTTTGGTTTTTCTGTTTAGATCAAATTTGGTAATTTGTTCTCTCTCAGCTTGTACACATATTTCGATATATTGATTTCCAAATATTTTGATGTTATCTGCACTGACATAAGTTGTCGAAATTCGCATATGCAAAATCCAAATTAACAGTAACTTCGGTATTTTGTTATTTATTACCACTGGGCCGATGCTTCTGCTGGTGTACTGTTAGTCCCCGAGGGTATTCACCAAATCAGTAGACAGTACTTCATTGCTGGCACGAAAACCGATTTAATCTTCTAAATTTATCAAAATTTTGTTTTAAACTAAGGAGTACCTCCCTCTTCCATAGCTCTGTCCTTTAGCTGATTTTGGTTTTTCTATTTAGATCTAATTTTGTAATTTGTCCTCTCTCAGCTTGTACACATATATCGATATATTGATTTTCAAATATTTTGATGTTATCTGCAAATTTTTGGTCACAGTTTTCGCAGCTGTATATGTTGGAATAATTTCATATTTGGTCAGATGCTTGATTATAATGAGTTGTAACGTGTATGTTATTTTCGGATCTGTTGTGTTCCTACTTCCTGTTTGTCGATATGTTGAAATTTTACTATAACACACTATGGATTTGAAATTTTCGCCACAGTTTTCTCAGCTTAAATTTGTTGGAATGATTTCATATTTGGTCAGAAGCTTGATTATGAAGCTTGTACACATATTTCGATATATTGATTTCCAAATATTTTTTAAATATAAGTTGTAACGTGTAAGCTATTTTCAGGTCTGCCGTGTTACTACCTCCTTTTTGCAGATATGTTGAAGTTTTACTATAACACACTATGGATAAATTTTGGGTTCTAGTGCTGCTGATGTGGAATAAATTTCCGAAATGGCCATACAGCTCATTAGAATTATTGCAGTTGGAGTTGACATATGTGTTATGGTCTCATGTTCATTTACTCCATATCCTTTCGTAAAATAATTACTATAACATTCTGTGGGTGAGAAATGCTCGTCGCAGTTTACTTGAATTGTATTGGTGGGAATGATTTCAAATTGTGTCTGGAGCTTTATAATAATAAGTTGTAATTTGTAAGCTATTTTGAGGTCTGTTGATTACCACTTCCTGTTTGCCGATATGTTGAAGTTTTACTATAGTCCTTTATGGATGGGAATTTTTCGTCACAGTTTATTTGGCTTATATAAGTGGGAATGATTTCAAATATGGACTGGAGCTTTATAATAATGAGTTGTAATGTGCGAGTCATTTACAAGTCTGTTGTGCATGCACTTCGTGATTGCCGATTCTTGATGATTTAATCTTACTTGTATGAGTGGGGGCGATTGGTCTGGACAACTGTTTAAAGAATTGTATTACACTTTGGATGCGGGGGTACTCATTTGTGGCCCAACGGACCAAAGTACTTCTAGTTTATTTATGCTCTATATGCATTTCAGTTATGGTGTACTTGTTCTTGAGAGAATTTCTCAGATTGATGCCTTATCAAACTTTCAAATTTTGGCTTTTTTATTTTTTATAATTTCAAATTGTTATTCTGACCAACTGTTTATTGTGCCCACATCTCATGATTTTATTATGCCAGGTTTTCTAACTATTGGCTGCGATGAATGCCCTGTGGTTGTTTAAATGTTGAGATCGTCTTCCATTAGTCTTTTTGTCGGGCAGTGGATGACAGTGATTGTAAGAACACTGTACCAGTTAAGTTTATGTTTGTTGACGATCCTGCATCCATGGGTAAAGTCACATGGATGTAGCGTTGATCGACACCTAGCAATGAATTCCATTCAAACCGGTGCTAGGGGCCTTCTTTTACTATGAGGTATGAGTAAAGCTCATTGTTGAAGGCCTCGTGGTGACTTCGAAATGAAGAGCAACAATAAAAGTGTTGTTCCATAGCTGTTTTGCCATGTATTTGTAGAAAATTTGTCTCATATATATTTACTCTATATCCCTTCATTGTTGATTTAAAAAATTTTAAAGGGCGGATCTATTATTTCTCAACATAGCTGGAATACTTTCATTTGATTTCTAGAAATCGATTTGCATATAATTATTAACAATTTTAAGACGTACTCTTCCATTTTTTTTTTATTTTTTTTTATTTTGAAAAAACAACAACAAATTACATGATACTACCCTGTGTTCAGTAAGGCATGTTTTCAATTAAGTAGATTGTCGTCCAAATATATATTTATTTGCTTTAATCAAATAACCCGGAAGTTTGGCAAGATAGTCCGTTAAACATAATTAAAAATTATCAAATGTATATATCTTACATTTAAACGTTTAATTGACTGTCAAAAATTTTGATTAGTTGAGATGAGTGTAAAAATATCAATTTGAAAAAAAAAGGAAATGGGGTAAATGTCAAGGAGATAACATCCCATATCCAGCTTAAAACGACAAAAAACAAAACATCTAGGGGTCACCATATGGTCTTCAACACAGTGAGGAACCTCACACCATATAGTAAGCCCTAAATGGCCCCGAAAAGGTAAAAAAGTGAATAAATCAATGGAAACAAACCACATCCAATAATCCAAATATCAAGAAACTAAAATTTTATAAGAAGACAAGGACAAGCCAATGACCAACATATTCCTGACTTGGGACAGGCGCAAAAATTGCGGTGGGGTTAAACTCGTTTTCTTGGATCCAAACCCTCCCCCTATGTGTGGTGAATGGCTAAAAATAAATACACAAAAAGACTCACAGTAAAAATCAAACTAGAAAAAAATCCAACTTATCAAGACGAGTACCCTTACAATGAAGTACATAAAACATGAAGACAATACACACAGGTACTGTCCGGACAAATGCTCGCAGTTACTGACAGCTAGCTAAGGACATAATTTCCGTTGACTATGACATCAAGCCTTCTTACATATGAAATTGTATTACAATGATTTGCTGATTGTGTTGATAATCATAAATTTGTTATTCGTCTGGACACCGATCGAATACAGGTGATGACAAAGTCTGGACACCGGCGAATACAGGTGATTACGAATTTCACCGACGCCGGCAAATAATGAAAGCTTACTTAACTTTAGAATGAAAGTAAAATAATTTTAATTTTCACTTTAAATTATCGCCGTTTCAAACTATATCCCACAATTTTTCTGAAAAAATGATATTATGTTGCCAAAGAAATTTCTGTTTTATTGATATAATTTTTATAGGGTAACCGGGTTCGTTTTCGTGGTAAAGATCGCTGAATAGATGTTCATCTTTCAAATCACGCCTAAAATCATAACTTTTACCGACGACGCCGCTATTTTGACGGCGAATTTTATCGAAAAATTCAATTTTTGGCGTGTCTATTCTATGTTCAGCTATTTATACCGGCGAAATTAATTCGGTGACCCTATATAAAATTTTCACCATTTAAATGGGAATTTCATTGTTTAAAACATATCCTTTTTGCAGAAAAATTGTAGGATACGTTTTCAGAAACGCGCAATTTATTAAAGACGTTTCATACATTATTTTTCTGTATGTTTTAGGTGGATTCTATATGTAAACAACATAACTGATAGATTTTTCAAACGGTCATATTTCAAACATAAAAATAGCAAAACTGATTTTATTTCACCTTGGAATTCAGCTTCATTTGATGCACTTGCATGTAAAATTTCATCGAAATCCGGCAACTTTGCTTTTTACGTACCTATTACCTTAACAGGAAACAATTTTGCCTTCCTTTGTAAATAAGGAAAACATCAGCTACATAAACACCCTCTTTACAGATATACATTGCTGGATCTGCCAAATGCTCAACTCTTTCTTACTTACTGAATTCTTAGATGGCATATATATATATATATATATATATATATATATATATATAATCGTCTGAAGGGCCCGACGAACCTGGACATCTTACTGAAAACTCTGGATAAGCAAAATTTGCGTATACAAGTCCTTAAAAATAAATTATATATTCGTCTAAGGTAAGGGGCAAACAGAGCGCCAGAAGTGAGAAATGATTAACGGATACACCATTCCTCTGCGGAACTTGCATGCTAATAGGAAAAATAAAAGGATATGGAGTGAATGTACATGTGACAAAAACGCTTACGATACATAGAAAACTCCAGTTTATCAAGGACAGGGCTTTTATTCCTGTCTACATCTTGATGTCGCCTGAAGGTCTTCAACTAGAGGTGAACAATATTAACCCCCTCAAGCGAGATCAAGAAGGCCCCTAGCGTGCACTTGAGCGTTTTCTTGACAAAAATTATATCAAGGTCACTCCCTTGCTCCCCACCCGCCATGGAGTGCCAACTTGGGCGATGCTCAGGGTAAGATTGACAATCAAAGCTAAAACATCGCAAACTTCCCTGATTGGAATAAACAATCATGTGAATTTAGATACTGCATATAGCTATTTCAACAATTTATGTCTCGTCAGTGCAGTTAGGATATTTAATATGTAACTTTGGCAATTTTGTCAGTGCCCCGAATGGGATTCGAACCTTCAACCCCAGTCTTTCTGTGCGGAAGCCTTAACCACGGGGCTACCGCGACCTACATCTGAGAGTTTATTTTTATGTACTTAAAGCTAAGGTCGTTTATTCAATCTGCCTAACTGGAGTGGTACAAGGTGCGACAAACAGATTTTACCTGGATTGATTGTGATTGTAAAGGTTAACAGTGGTCATTTTCACCTGATCTATTGATGAGATAACACGTTAAATCCCTATCATTATTTTCCAAAGGTTTTGATATGAACTGCACTGACGAGACATAAATTGTTGAAATAGCTATATGCAGTATCTAAATTCACATGATTGTTTATTCCAATCAGGGAAGTTTGCGATGTTTTAGCTTTGATTGTCAATCTTACATTAGCATACAAGTTCCGCAGAGGAATGGTGTATCCGTTAATCATTTCTCACTTCTGGCGCTCTGTTTGCCCCTTATCTTAGACGAATATATATATATTGATAAAGTATACTTAACAGGTGGGGTGAATCAGATATGAATTTACTCAAAGACCATGGATGTTTGTTGGAATATCTATCTGAAACTGAACTTAGTTAACACAAAATTCTAACACGTTAATACTCTATACTTTTATCCCACATAATAAGTTAAGGTAAGTAACCAGGTATGTAATGCATCAGTATTTCTTTACAAACAAGGATGAAAAAGATATATCTCTAGGTAAAGATTGGGCTTATATTTTGGAATTGCAAACATAACACCAATTCAAATAAAAGTATAAAGAAGAGGATTTTTACGCAGTGCACTGCTTGTGCGCTGTTCATGTTTGCTTTTAAATTTTGTCTTGTTCACATTTTTAACCCGACCCAAAGAGTTAGTGTGAGCAATTGCTATCACTTGGCGTCCGTCGTCTGTCCGTTAACTTTTCACATTATCATCTCCTCCTCTAAAACCACTGAAGCAAATTCAACAAAACTTTTCAGGAATGATATATGGAAGGTCCTTTACAAAGATTGCTCATTTCGTTCCGATCTAAAAAAAAAACTAGAGAGACTAAATGCGCCCGCTGACATCATCCAAGTTTTTCCCCATGTGAATATATTCCAGTTTTGGATAAATTTAGCTACTCTGTTTGTGTCCGTAAGACACATATGATGCCCCCGCAGTTGGATATCCAATCCCTAAGCACTTGATATAACTGTGACTTTAATACTATGGGAGATATTGTCCGAAATAGCAGTTCCAGAACACACATTTCAATAAAATGACTAAGTTGAACTACCCCTCAAAATCACAATTTTTGGCCAAAATCTAACCATGACAATATTAACATCTTCAATCCATGCCTAATCACTGTGCAAAGTAAAATTAATGTAGCTTTAATATTGTGAGAGGAGTTATCCGGAATAACAGTTCCAGAATACACATTTCAATAAAAATGGCCAAGTTCAACTACCCTTCAAAATCACAATTTTTGGCAAAAATCTAAACCATGACAATATGCATATCTTCAATCCATATCTAATCACTGTGCAAAGTAAAATAAATGCAGCTTAAATATTGTGGGAGGAGTTATCCGGAATAACAGGACCAGAACACGCATTTCGATAAAATGGCCAAGTTCATCTACTCATCAAAATCGCAAATTTTTGCCAAAATCTAAAACATGACAATATGCATATTTTCAATCCATGTGTAATCACTGTGCAAAGTAAAATTAATGCAGCTTTAATATTGTGGGAGGAGTTGTCCGGAATAACAGGTCCAGAACACACATTTCGATAAAATGGCCAAGTTCAACTACCCCTTCAAAATCACAATTTTTGGCCAAAATCTTAACCATGACAATATGCACATTTTCAATCCATGCCTAATCACTCTGCAAAGTAAAATAAATGTAGCTTAAATATTGTGGGTAGAGTTGTCCGGAATAACAGTTCCAGAATACACATTTCAATAAAATGGCCAAGTTCAACTTCCCCTCAAAATCACAATTTTTGGCCAAAATCTGAACCATGACAATATGCACATCTTCAATCCATGCCTAATTACTGTGCAAAGTAAAATAATTGTAGCTTTAATATTGTGGGAGGAGTTATCCGGAATAACAGGTCTAGAACACACATTTTGTTAAATGGCCAAGTTCAACTACCCCTCAAA
>MJUU01014302.1:209391-219510 GCA_002080025.1 Modiolus philippinarum | reverse complement strand
CCCCGACTTGTCGTCGCGGGGGCATAAACATGGTGTAACCTTGGACCCTATGGGAAAATTCACATTTTCATCTTCTCCTCTGAAACCACTGAAGCAAATTCAACAAAACTTTACAGGAATGATGTACTAAAGTTCCTTAACAAAGATGCTCATTTCGTTCGGATACGATAAAAACATAGCCGCCAGCGCGGAACATAGTTTAACCATTAACCCTATGGGAAAATCACATTTTCATCTTCTCCTCTGAAACCACTGAAGCTAATTCAAACAAACTTTACAGGAATGATCTACTTAAGGTCCTTCATTAAGATTGCTCATTTCGTTCCGGACCAATAAAAACATGGACGCCAGCATGGAACATAGTTTAACATTGGACCCTGTGGAAAAATCACATTTTCACCTTACCCTCTGAAACCAATAAGACAAATTCAACAAAATGTACAGGATTGATGTACTAAAGGTCCTTAACAAAGATTGCTCATTTCGTTCCGATCCGGAAAAAAAACCATCACCGCCGGCACGGAACATAGTTTAACGTGTTGAACCCTTTGGGAAAATCAAATGTTCATCTGCTGAAACTAATTCAACCAAACTTTACAGGAATAATGTGCTAAAGGTATTTAACAGAGATTGCTCATTTCCCTCTGATCAGATGAAAAACATGGCGCCAGCACGGAACATAGTTTAATATTGGATCCTAGGGAAAATCATATTTTCATCTTCTTTTCTGAAACCACTGAAGCAAATGTAACCAAACTTTGCAGGAATGATTAATGGAAGGTTCTTAACAAAGATTGCTCATTTCGTTCCAATCCAATAAAAAGATTGCCGCAAGCGCAGAACATAGTTTTAACATTGGACTCCGTAGGAAAATCTCTTTTTCATCTTTTCCTCTGAAACCAATGAAGCAAATTCAACCATACTTTTAAAGCAATTATGTATGGAAGATCTATAACTAAGATTGCCCATTTTGTTCTTTTCCAATAAAAAATATATGATGGCCAGCGTGGATCATAGTTTAACATAGGGTCCTATGGGAAAATCTTCATTTTCATCATCTACTCTGAAAGTATTGAAGCAAATTTAACTTTACTGTATTGGAGTAATGTATGGACAGATCTTAACAAAGAATACATATTTCAATTGAATCTGCAAAAAAACCTAGTTGCCAGTAGAGAATATAGCTTAACAGTAGACCTTAGAAGAAAAAAATTTTTGGTCATCAGCATAGGCATGGCTTACAAGCATCTCAGGTAAGTGATACAGGCTCAGTATCTGAGCCTCTAGTCATCATTTAGGTAATCTCAATTGCCATGTTTTTAATTCTTTCTGTCTTTTTGCCTGGTATTTATTTCCCGATGTATCAATACAAGGAAAGACAAATAGCAAAATCTTCTCGCTATTCTATAACAAAATGCCGAAGTTACTGTAAGTTTATGTTATGAAATCCTCTATCGAATGTTCACAGATTTCTATCTACTGTGAAAGAAGAACTTCAAATATTTTGTTAAGAGACTTTCTCTACTAGGGGTGTCCCTCAGACGTGGCTCCCTGAAAATTCAAAAAGATTTTCAAAACCTGAAAGGTAAATCATTAAAATTGTCACAGCATTAAAACTTAAAATATCGCGTCTCAAGTCATTAAATATCTTACTTTGTCAAGTATCATATCTAATCCACATCGAATATATTGTAGTTGGCGTTTATTTGCCCACAGAAAGAATTTATTTTCTCACATTTGAAACAAGCCAGTACCTATTTTTAGCCGTTTGATATATCCTTTTCTCATCCTGTCTGTAATGCTTTCCATGTAGCCAATGCCTGATCAAAATTTTTCCGTCTCACCCTCCCATTTTGCGTCTCACCTACCGTCCTGGGTACAAATACCTACACGATCTTTTTCTCGCGGTTTTGTGTCTGCTTGACATTCAAATGGCACTTGTCTTCTTGTTTTTTCTTTTTAGATAAGCACATTTTCCAACAACGTCGACTTGTAAAAACCGTGTCTTTAACTCTTGACACCTATTATATGTGCCAGATAATTCTGAAAATAACGTAATACTCAACATTAATAATCCCGCACTCGAATCTTATGACGTCATTTAAAGGGATTGTAACTCCCGTCAGTAAACAAAAGTTAGGAAGGTCAAATTTCAGATCAACGATTTCAGTGTAAACACAAATGAAAGGCCAGAGTAAGTCGAGTAAATAATTGTGTAATGTATTATGTTTTGAATTATTTAGTTCCAACAGAAATCAAACGTTATGCTTGATAGTACGAAACATGATGTCCAATGTCAAAACGGAGCAACTGCCTGTTCGTGTTGGCAGGGTGAGAAAACAAATCAAACACGGGTATGTGTGCGAGACAAGGTAAATCTCAAATACCCTCAAATAAGATTAGGTAGTCTCTGACTCGGCGAAGCCTCGTCAGAGACAACCTCAATCTTGCCCTTGGGTGTGTGAAAGTTCCTGGTCTCGCACACCCACCCGTGTTAGACTCATGTTGTCTCAACCCACGGGTGAAATATGAATTCCACGTGCGGAAGTAGATTATGAAGTCATCGACATCATAGTAAGTTGCTTAGACATGGCGTACGCCAACTAGGGTTATACAGAAACTTGTATTTTGTGACAAAAACAATCTGACACCGTTGAAAATGCAAGATTAAAAAATTTCAGACACCCTCGGGTACGATTTCAATGGTTTTCTGACTCGGCAAGCCTCGTCAGAGAACTATTGAAATCTTACCCTTGGATGTCTGAGATTTCTCGATCTTGCACTTTCAATGGTGTTAGATTGTACATGTATTATTCTGACTTTTGAGACACAACAGTTCCTATTTTTAGTGATGTGAGATATCCTTGCCTTACACTAGTGTAAGACAAAACAAATCACGTGCATTTTACCGGCACATATTATGTTTGCACATTTAGGGTCTGTAGTATACATGTGTCCTCATTAGTGATCATACGTGGATTCAATCTATTTATTATTCAATTGTTATATTATTTAAAGTAAAATTTTAAAGAAAATCGTTTTTTGAAATATGGCTCGCTCCTGATTTTATGACGTTACAAAAAGGGACATAACTCCTTGTCTAAACAGGCCAAAAAGGGGCGATATTTTTGTGTTGATTTTAGCATAATTTAGCATGAATACAATACGAAATAAAATCAAACACCTTTGGAAGTGCGAGACAAGAGAATCTCAGACACCCTCGGGTAAGATTTCAATCATATCGGACTCAGCTGGCTTCGTCAGAGTTTTGAAATCTTATCCTTTGGCGTCTGAGATTGAGATTCTCCTGTCTTGCGCTTCCCCTTGTGTTAGATTCTTAATGTCTCACTTAGGTTATTTTCAATCACCGTTATGGCAGTCATCATGATCTGACAGAAGTGATTCCACAAAAGATTATAGACATTTTTGAGTAGACCAAGTGTATTACCGAGCTGACTAACACTGACTTGGACGAATCCGGACTAAGCATTGGCTGTGTGACGTGGTCATGCGTGCAGCATATCATGCTTGCCCATCTGGAGCACCCGATGATGCATGTACCTCCAGTTTTTTGTGTGGTCCACACCGCTAGTGCCTTAGTTTTGTGGCATTTATAACATTAAATAG
Source organism: Modiolus philippinarum (assembly GCA_002080025.1). Taxonomy (NCBI): domain Eukaryota; kingdom Metazoa; phylum Mollusca; class Bivalvia; order Mytilida; family Modiolidae; genus Modiolus; species Modiolus philippinarum. Next base: position 215,883 of record MJUU01014302.1, on the reverse strand, counting down.
TGTCCGCCGTGAAATACTATCCGCCTTTATAATTATTACCAATGATAAAGTCCGAGGACGGAATAAAACGCATGATGATCATGAAAGACTGTCCTCTTGAATTTTTCAATGAAATATATAACAGGAAGGACACTTTTCACAGGACACTATTTTGGCTTACACGTTCCTGATTATTATTGTTGATTTATTTTGTTTATGGAAGGTTGTTGCAATACACCGATTGCGCATTTGCGGGATCGCTCATTATTTTAGCCAAACAAGGAGTAATCTGGTACAAAACTGGTTCCAAGACGCTGATAGACGAAGATAGTAATTTCTTCATTTTCATTCAAGTTTTGTTTTTTTATGGGTTGGAAATGTTCCTCGTGGATTTCTTTGTTAGTTGAAAACGACTTTTTACCCGTATGTTGAATAACAACGTAAGATTCGTTGGTAGAAAATATCTGTCCCTTGCTCCAACGTTGGATGATGTCATTTTTCCTCCGGTTGACCCCAGTTGACCTCGTCTAAATGACGAGTCAAACCCGGATTGGAAACGATGCGCAACACATGTATTCGTAGGCATGCAATAGCAGAGAGAGATAACTCAAAATTTAACCAAATTTGCATTGAAAAAAATCACCCATCACCCTTCAATTACGGTCTTTATGAATAACATAGCTACCAGAAGATTTCCAATGCAAATGATTATTATTACTGACATAATAAAGATAATGCATATTCATATTTAATAGACGATATTCCACTTTCAAATTTTTGGGTAATTCTCGACATCTTACCCCGAATCTACTGGAAACTGGTACCTGACGTCAGTTGAGCGTAATCTAGGAATTCTCCTATTCATTTTCTTGACCTAAAATAAATTGGTTGGAAATGACCCGCCTGGGATAAAATGTTGACATGTTTGGCTTTTTTCCATCATAAACACCTTTCATATGTTGATAGAAGAATGTATTCCCTTTGCCCTCATACAGCGGGACGCCATTTTTACCCCGTTTGACCTCTTAGACCCGCCATTCTAATACCCGGAACGTTCCGGAATTGGACTTTTGGAAGAACGTTTATAGATCATGAGGCAACATTTGTGATAGATTTTTTTTTTAATTTCATTGTTTAGGAAAAACTGAAAAAAGCAATATACACTCAAAAAATTACTACTAAGTATTCAAAATAAGTAAAATATGTTTTTACTAGAATTACTGCAAACAAATGAAAAAAGCCATATCTCAAAAAGATGGAGTTACCTCCTCTTCATAATCTTTTTATTTGATTGTCAGCACTTCACTGAAGGCACATTATTGTTATATTTATTTGTTTTCCAATTTGTTCATTATCTTCAAATAATTTTATCTTCTTTAAAGAGCGGAGGTATAAACTTCGATATCATTTAGCATTATTCTGATATATTATATTTGACCAAGATTGGTATCATATTCTTAATTTCCTTTGAATAATTGAATGCTGTTAAAAAAATAAATTTTAATTTTTTAACACTGTTGGAGATGCAAAGCATATCACCATAAAATTTAAAGAAAATCAGTTCTGGTTCATGATTTTGTGGCAATTTTAATTTATTCTTTTTTTTTACAATTTAAGACTTCCAGTCTCAGGTCAGCAGCAATGTGTGAGGTGTGAGTGTCTTAAAATAATAGAACATCCAGTGTATTCGTATAAATTTAATTTTTATGAACAATATTAATACAGTTAAAGCTTTCAGAGAAATAATACATAAATTAGTAAATGCTTGTCGTAATTGCTACCCATACCGAAATTTAATATGAAATTTAGAAATTCAAATAATTGCCCTCCTGGCTAAATATTAATATTTGCACATTTCAATTTTAAAAGAAAGTAAATTTTATATATGTAGTATAGAGTCAACATAGGTCAACCGGCATTAATACTGACTTAAGATCTACTGCTTATAAGAGAAAGGGAATACATTCTGTCTGAATTTCATATATTCAATCTCACAAGTCGAAATTCACTAAATGTGTCATAAATCATATTCTTTGTACTAAAGGAAAGAAATACTGGTTATTGTCTCTTTCTTTTCCACTAAGATTTGTATACACTTACTTTGAAATAAAGTGGCACAGAAAAAATATAGAAAGAGAAACATAGGTATTTCATTACATTGGCGAACCTACTGCTTTCAAATTATTAAAATTAAATCACACAAAAATCCAAATAATAATTCCGTTATTAATATTCACGAAATAAATGTCGCCTAGGAGAGTAAAAAATCAAAATAAAGGCTACCAGAGACAGAATCACTATAATTATTTGGACCGCCTTCAAGCTGATTTTGTAGGCTTATTAGTAAAAACACACAAATATAATGCAGATACCAGTTGTAAAGAAACATATACAACATTTCATAATAGTAATGACTGGTCAAAATAAACATTTCTAACTGGAAACAGATTTTCAAAAATTTTGAGATTTAATCAATATGAAAACTAACTGTCATTTGCTTATTTTTTAAGTTATAAACTAAAAGTATGGTGTTTTGAAAATGGTGCAAAAGTTATCTTTTAGATGACATAATCTATTTTCCCATTAATTTTATCACTTTGTGTTCCTACAATTTGTGCTAAACATGAATGGTCGTGTTTTTGAAGAATTCGCTTACTGATGCATGCAATGTGAACATCTTTCCATTTATTAATACTGCAAAAAGGATAACTTTGCAAAGTATCGCCTTTCGATATATTGATGACTTTTCTTTTCACTCAAATCCTTTATTTTAATGAGTACTTTCTAAAACCGGCTCAAACCACCATTTCTTTTGAAAATGCCTGTACCAAGTCAGGACCATTGTGGTTGTCAATTTTGCCAGTGGTTTACACCTGATTTTTCTTTTTTTCTCATGTACTTCGGCTCTTTACCACTCTGTTCGGTAATTTTGTTATTTACTATTTCAAAGTTGACTGGAAATTAAAGACACTGCACAAACTAATAAGTCGGCTTCATATTTAGTTCTGTTTCTCGAAATTGACATAGATTGACTGCTTCAAATTAGAATTTATTAGAAACGTAATGGTTGAAAATTTCCTATCGTTGATTACCCATTCATGATTAGCAATACCCCATCTGCTTGATATCATGAAGACTTCACAACTACAGGCTCAGATACTGAGCCTGAATCGCTCACCTTACAAAGATGCTGATGACCAAAAATGTTTTTCCTATATGGTCTAATGTTAAGCTATGTTCTCTACTCACATCCATGTGTTTGTCAGATTCAACTGATTAAGCATTCTTTGTTAATACCTTTCCATACATTACTCCAATATAGTTAAGTTAAATTTGCTTTAATGGTTTCAGAGTAGATGATGAAAATGAAGATTTTCCCATAGGATCCTATGTTAAACTATGTTCCGCGCTGGCCACCATGTTTTTTTTTTGTCGGATCAAAACAAAATGAGCAATCTTAGTTATGGATCTTCCATACATCATTCCTGTAAAGTTTGGTTAAATTTGCTTCATTGGTTTCAGAGGAGTAGATGAAAATGTAATTTTCCCATAGGGTCCAATGTTAAACTATGATCCGAGCTGGCGGCCATGGTTTTTATCGGATAGGAACGAAATGAGCAATCTTTGTTGAGGACATTCCATACTTCGTTCCTGCAAAGTAAGGTTACATTTGCTTCAGCAGTTTCAGAGGAATATATGAAAATGTGATTTTCCAATTGGTTCCAATATTTAACTATGTTCGATGCTGGCAGCTATGTATTTTATCAGATCCGAGGGCAATGAGCAATCTTTATTAAGGACCTTTAATACATTATTCCTGTAAAGTTTGGTTGAATTGAATTCAGCGGTTTCAGAGGAGAAGATGAAAATGTGATTTTCCCAAAGGGTCCAATGTTAAACCGTGCTCCCTGCTGGCAGGCATGTTTTTTATCGGATCCATACAAAATGAGCAATCTTTGTTGAGCACCTTTAGTTCATCATTCTTGTAAAGTTCGGTTGCATTTGCTTCACCGGATTTAGAGGAGAAGAAGGAGAAGATGAAATGTGATTTTTCCCATAGAGTCCAATGTTAAAAGTAAGTTCCGCGCTGGCGGCCATGTTTTTTATCAGATCAGAACGAAATGAGCAATCTTTGTAAAGGACCTTCCATACATCCTTCCTGTGAAGTTTGTTTGAATTTGCTTCAGCGGTTTCAGAGTAGAAGATGAATTTGTGATTTTTCCCATAGGGTCCTATGTTAAAACTAAGTTCAGCAAGGCAGCCATGTTGTTATCGGATCGGAACGAAATGAGCAATCTTTGTTAAAGTCCTTCCATACATCATTCCTGTAAAGTTTGGTTGAAATTGCTTCAGTGGTTTCAGACGAGAAGATGAAAATGTAATTTCCCTTAGGGTCCAATGTTAAACTATGGCCCGTGCTTGCGGCCATGTTTTAGCGGATCCAAACGAAATAAGCAATCTTTGTTGAGGACCTTTAGTACATCATTCCTGTAAAGTTTGGTTAAATTTGCTTTAGCTGTTTCAGAGGAGAAGATGAAAATGTGATTTCCCCATAGGGTCCAATGTTAAACTATGTTCCGTGCTGGCAGCCATTTTTTTAATCGGATCCGAACGAAATGAGTAATCTTTGATGAGGACCTTTAGTACATCATTCCTGTAAAGTTTGGTTGAATTTGCTTCAATGGTTTCAGAGGAGAAGATGAAAATTTGATTTTTCCCAAAGGGTCTAATGTTAAACGAAAGTTCTGCGCTGGCGGCCATTTTTTTTCAGATCGGAACGAAATGAACAATCTTTGTAAAGGATCTTCCATACATAATTCCTTTAAAGGTTGTTACCATTCGCTTCAGCGGTTTCAGAGTAGAAGATGAATATGTAGTTTTTCCCATAGGGTTCAATGTTAAAACTAAGTTCAGCACTGGTGGCCATTTTTTTTATTGGATTGGAACGAAATGACCAATCTTTGTAAAGGACCTTCCATACACCATTCCTGTAAAGTTTGGTTGAATTTGCTTCATTGGTTTCAGAGGAGAACATGAAAATGTAATTTTGCCATAGGGTCCAATGTTAAACTATGTTTTGTGCTGGCAGCCATGTTTCTTATCGGATCCAAACGAAGTAAGCAATCTTTGTTGAGGACCTTCAGTACATCATTCCTGTAAAGTTTGGTTAAATTTGCTTCAGTTTTTTCAGAGGAGAAGATGAAAATGTGATTTCCCCATAGGGTCCAATGTTAAACTATGTTCCGTGCTGGCAGCCATTTTTTAATCGGATCCAATTTTTAATTACGTTCATTGGTATTTAAATATTTATCCTGGGTCTATGGTCTGCAAGTGGAGTGTGAGTGCCCGAGGTTATTCGCCCAATAATAAGCAAATAAAGGGATATGGAGTAAATGTACATTGGACAGAATCCCTATAACTAAGAACTTTGATGCTATCCCCTAAACCGATTTTATATGGAAATTTGCAATATATTATTTTTTAAGTAAACTTAAAATTATACACCCCCTGATAGATTGGTTGTCGAAATGATAATCAACATGTGTGTAAATTGGATTGCAGTTGGCGATTGGTCAATAATGTAAATGTCTCGAGTCAGCTTCTAGAAATAAGGCAACCGGATGTTAATGAAATTAACACCTGCATCATTGTTTAGCGAAATGGTTTTGCATTTTTATGAGTAAGGTAACTCAATTTGTTGATAATATGACATTTTATCAAAAATATTATACTCAACATCCATTTCAATAAATGGCGCAATGATACACATAGCAACGATGATAGCAACAAAATGGCGGCAAATTTGAACCTGGAGACTATGGAGATTGCTTTAGCTCAAATAAATTGAGTAGGAATTAGAGAAACAATCTCTAACATCGTTTTCCGGTTTATTACGATAGTTTCTCACATCTCGATAGCTAAATTTTCACATTTTAAAGTTCTCGGTAAATCTCGAACTTTGAAATGTGAAAATTTAACTATCTCGATGTGACAAATAATATATATATACGTAATAAACTGTAAACAATGTTTGAGATGTTTGGTTTATCGGCACTCCGATAATCTCTTACAAGATATTAAAGTTGTGTGGTAAAATTTTAACAGAATGTAGAGATGTACCTTTCAGGCAGAGGGGCTTGAAAATGTGAAACTTTAGTAGAAAGTAATAATGAAATAAATTGGTGCCCATGGTTTCCCACCTGAAACTTTGAATAGCAATCAGTCCGACAATTGAATGTAAATAGAATCCCAAATAAGATTTATTGAAATTTCATTTTACGCAAATTAAACGATACAAATAAAAAATAAATGACAAAACTGACATATTTTTAGTGAGAAAAAATTATATTGTAAAAACTTTACATTCAAAAATGCAATTAAGGGAGTACAAGAGTGAGATTTCAGAAAATTTCTATATCCTCGGGTTTTATCCATTCAAACAGTGCTAAAATTTTTTGCACATGGATCACATTTTCTTGGTCATAAGTCACTTAAAAATACATAAAATAGACT
>MJUU01014302.1:167794-203852 GCA_002080025.1 Modiolus philippinarum | reverse complement strand
AAACATCTTCTAGCAATATAAAGAGTACTTCTGTATGAAGAATAAAACTTTTGTTGCTATTTTTTGTTGTTAAATAATACCAAACATGTGATTTTAGGTTTTATTTCCAGATTTTAATTTCAAACGCAATAAAATGTTAATTATTCGAAAAATTCTTTTAAGATCGAATGGGTAGTAAATTCTGTATCGCGGTATCAAATACATACGAACGAACGAACGCCCGTCTTTCAGCAAACCATAAGCCGAGTGCAACTCGGCTAAAAAGACACAAACGTTTTTAATGGCTTCGTAACGATTTCTTAAGGACTCAAATGCAGCGAAACAAATGCAGAATAAAATATATTCAACAGTAGAAATTGTTGTTTTGATAGGTGAGGTATTCGATAAACTTTCGACATTAATAATACGACGTAACAGTGGGAGACTTTGGCTACCTCTTTCTTGTCACTTTCTTGGATAACAGAAATGTGTAAAGTGTTGAGAAGGGTTTAAGTCTGAAAGAAGTATGGCCATTAAGGCGTGAATTTTGTTCATATCTTGGGTCATTTTCAGAATATGCTCAAATATTGTCGAAAATCATTTATGGTGGTCTCTGGTACGTGTACTTATTAGATACAAAATCAATGTATGCCACATTTGTATGTTTTCTGACTTATCAGTAGTCGAACATGGCTGTAAATAGTCTTTTGTGCCCAGTTTAGCTATTTTACAGTGTTTGAGGAGATGGTACTACTCAAAGGACACTGAGAACCAAAACAAATTTTTTGTTGCGAACGTATAAACATTTGCCTTTCCAAATGGAAGTTAGTTTATTTTGGTTCTGAATGTCCTATGCAACGAATTTTAACAAAAACCTACAAAAATTGTCACAATCTGCCACAATTGCATTCAATTGGCAATTTCAGTGTCTGAATCTTTTATCCAAATGTACGAAAATCTATTCGAATTGATAGTGCATATAACAGATGAACCATTAAAGCAGTTTTTGAAAAGATTTAATGCATTCTCAAATTTAGTGTGCTGAGTGAAATAAATTCACGGGTAAATGGCCATACCTCTTTGAGTATTGTTGTGTAGGCTAGTCTTGGAACCACAGTTCATTTAACTTGTCGTTCAGATAGACACCATAAAAAGTTTTCATAATGTTGGATACGGAAGACATATGGGAACCGCACATCTTATCCCGGTCTAGATCCTCTTCAGATGTTACTTGTACAGTTCTAGCTAGAACGCAACCTCTCCGTGTCAATTCCTTCCTTCTCCACGAATTCCTTGCATGCCAAAAAATGAGCATAGCAACAAGAGGTATCAAATACATCGGCAAACGAATACCGAAGCAAAAATGAGGAAAGAGGGGATTCTAAAATCATAAATCCAAAATCATGGCAATTCATATCCAACACGAATTGAGACAGTATGACAAAGACAAAGCAAATAAATTAAAAATGAACAAGAACACCACATAATTAAAGCACTAGCAGTGTGAACCCCTATAAAAACTGAAGTATCTTCAGGTGCACCGGAAAGTTAAACAGGATCTGCTCCATGCATGACAATGAAAGAATATGTAGTGAATGCACATGAGACCAAGTCTCTACAAATACATGATTAAACCAAGCTATCGAAAAACGTTTTTTATCGTTTTATCGTCTAGAATTCACAACAGTTAGCTATTCTCATAAAGGCATACCCACGTGAGGGAAAAAAATCAGAGGATGCCCACAAGACAGAACCAAATCAGAGTATGCCTACAAGAGGAAACAAAATCAGTGTATGCATACGTAAACAAGATGAAGAACAACAATAAAAGCGTTGTTCCGTTGCTTGGTTTTACCATGTATTTGTGGAGATTTTGTCTCATTTGCGTATATCCCTTCATTGTTAAGAGGGATCTAAATCATAGCATGCCAACAAAAGGCTTCACAATAATAGTACACTTACAAGAGACATAAAAATAAAAACATGCCTATATGAGGGACTATTCATAGCCGCCTAATATAGGCCACAAAATCTTAGCGTGCGTATAAGAGGGATCAAATCAGAGAATGCCTACAAACGGAATAATAATCAAACCATGCCTTAAATAATGATCAAAATCAGAGAATGCCAACAAGAGGTATCAAAATCAAAGCATGCTTACCCCTGCAAGAGGTATCAAAATTGGAGCAAATCTATAAGAGGAATCAAAATAAGAACATGCCTACATGAGATATCGATATCAGAGTATAAAGGGATCAAAATCAAAGCATACTTGCAAGATGGATCAAAATTATATAATGCCTACAGTATGAATCAAAATCAGGACACAAGAGATGTCAAAATCGGGGCATGCCTACAAGACGGATCAAAATCAGGGAATGCCTACAAGACGAGTCAAAATCAGAGTATGCCTACAAGAGGGATAAACAAGAGCTGTCGCCAAATGGCAACCAGGGATACCCCCACTCACTGAACCCTGAATCAATATGGCAAGTGCAAATTAAAATGTGTGAAGACACAATACAAGTATGGACACAATGACAATCCTCTAGAATAAACAGAAAGCAGTAACCAACTAATCATACAGAGGCTGCATACAAATTTTGAAATCAATCTCTTTGATAGAGGCTGAGAAAACTATGACAAAAAAATCATGTTTCGCCGTTTTTTGTAACTTAGTCCACATTTTGTAAAACAAGAAGTACACATCAAATAGGACTCAAAATACGATGTTCCTTACAACTAATCATATAGGGGCTATATATCAATTTTGAAATCAATCCCTCCTATAGAAGCTGGGAAAACTGCGACGAAAAATTAATGTTTCACTACATCAAGTAACTAAGTGCAGATTTTGTTAAACAGAAAGTACACATCTGACATGACTCAAAATAAGACGTTCCTTACAACTAACCATATAGAGGCTGCATACCAATTTTGAAATCAATTCCTTTTAAAGAAGCTTAGAAAACTGCAACAAACAATTCATCATTCACTTCATTTCGTAACTAAGTCCACATTTCGTTAAACAGGAAGTGCACATCGGACAAGACTCAAAATAGGACATTCTTTACAACTAATCATATCAAGGCTGCATACCAATTTTCAAATCAATCCCTCCACTAAAAGGTAAGAAAATTGTGACAGAAATAAATTTTTGTGCGAACAGACGGACGAACGGACAGACAGGGTGCATGCAGTATACCCCGCTCTCTAACGAGTGGGGTATAAAAACAGAGAACTCTGTGCATGCCTACAAATCGGGTCAAAATCAGAGCACTTAGAGCATGCCCACAAGACGGATCAAAATCAAAGCATGCCTAAAAAAGGTTCAAAATCAGGAAATAGTATGTATGTTGCTTACATCTATCTTTTGGAATTAACAACGGTGATCTCATACATTAAAGAGAAGAAAAGAGAGTCACGCATAAATTTTGTTCCGAGACTGTCTAAATGTGATCCAAAATAAAAATAATACGTTTATTAAAGGAGATTTGAAACAACTTCCATGACATATAACCGTTTCAATAAGTCCCTAAAAATATTTTTTTTTACCAAAAACAAATATTTTTCATCAATTTATTTCATATTATTCTAGTTCAATGAGTTGTAAAAATTTCTTTTTGGTAACGAATGTGGGTCTTTTACCTTGAAAACTGGGACATACCGACTGGCCACATATTTGTACCCGTAGGATATTCATTTTGCCGGAGGACCTGACATTTTTACAAGAGGGATCAAAATTGGAGCATGGCGACAAGAGGGATCAAAATTAACATGCCAACAAGAGGGGTCCTAATCGGAGCATGCCCATAAGAGTTGTCAAAATTAGAGCGTGCCACAAAGAGGAGTCTAAATCAGAGCATGCCTATGAATGGTGTCAAAATCATAGCATGTCTATAAGAGGAGTAAAAATCAGAGCATACCAACAAGAGGAGTTAAAATCAGAGCATGCTACCAAGATGAGTCGAAATCATAATATGCCTATGAGAGGAGTCAAAATCAGAGCATGCGTATGACAGAATTCAAAATCAGAGCACGCCAACAAAAGAATCAGGATCAGAGCATGCCTACAAGTAGTTTCAAAATTGGTGCATTTTACAGAGGCATAAAAAACGAGCTTGTCACCAAAAGTGATCAGAATCAGTGCCTGCCTACAAGAGGGATAATTATCAGAGCATGGAAACATACGGAGCAGAATCAGACCATGCCCTCAAGGGGGATCAAAACCATAGCATGTCTGCAAGAGCCATCAAAATTACAAGAGGGATTTGGAAAATTTCCTCCATGCAAAACACTTTAAAAAGGAAGAGATGAAACTTGATTAGGTTGGCGAAAAATGATGGTAGCGTTTTAAATATTTGACCTGTCAAGCATTTCTTGTGGTATATATAACGTGGAGATAAGAATTTTCGTTGTCTCATTGTTTAATAAATTGTTGTTGCTCTGTGTCAAAATATCAATCTTCTCTCTTTTCGCATTAAACTTGATCTAAATCGTTGAAATATTTACTCACACTTCATTATAATTTAAAAGGATTCATTAATCATTTTATTGCATGAAAATTTAAAGATGATCATGCTGCATTCCCAGTTTTTTTCTGTTCAAAATGAGCTATGTGACAACGCATCAGAGAAGTCAGAAAGGATGTTTATGACTACACAATCTCAGATCCCCCCAAACAAAGCATAAAATACTGCATGTTTATCGCCACTGATTCCAATGCGTACCTTTAATCAATGTTTGAATTAACCGGAAATTCGGTGTGACATAGGTATTGGTTCTCGTCGCAAAACGGATTTACTCGTCATCCATTACAGCCACGAATTGTATTTGTTGAAACCAATTTAAAAAATCGTGAAGAAATTATATAATTAAATTATAGGAATTTCGGATCATGATTTTGAGATATCCTTCACACATTGTTCTGTTAAAAATCATATTTTTGTGAGAAGTGTGCATTTTTAAGGGAATTGGAATTTATTCTGGCGTGTGTTTCAATTCAGATATGCCATCAGTATGCAGTGTCAAAAAATAAACGGAACATTCGCGATAGAAAATTTTAAAAGTCACTCGTTTGTTATAGACGTTATAGACGAGTAGTAAGTCGTCTATTTTCGTCAAATACTAGCTATAGTACGCGAAAAGATTTATAAATGAAGCCGGCCTTCTACATTCGGAACTTCTTTAATTTCAAGTTGATAAGAGTATATGACGATTAAGTTTCAAGGTACCGAAAGTTTGAACATCGGTGCAGAATATAACTTCACGGATATCAATAATTACACATATTTAAGTGGAGGAACAAGCCGAGCATGTCTTCCTAAAACCCTTTGTATTAATGTTTCATGAAATTCACTTTTCGGAAACTGCTCCAGTGTTAATGTCTTCAAAATACGCTATATGCACAAACTAATTATGATAGAAGGTCAATATGGTTGAATAAAAATATGTCCATAAGCGGCGAGCCATAATTCAAAATTACATACAAGTATTGTCTTTTTGTCTCCTTTCCAGATTGTGGTCATGGCGTTAGTAGCCTATTTTTATTGGGTTTTATTAGAATGTTTATTATACTAAAGGAAAACGGGACTTATTAAGGGAAGATTTTGGTACCCATAAACCGGTTTAACACAGCCGCTGGCTTTTTCTAGTGCCGGTACCAAGTCCGACTGTCCCCAGTTCATATCATTGCTTACGTTTGTCTTCTGTCTTATTTGTGTTTTTTATGTGTTTTTCCCTGGCAAATTGTAGCATTTAATTGTAATTTTCACCCACTGTATGCGTTTACTTTTATTCCTCTTTTTTCATTCCGTCAAGTGAAGGATGATGCAGAAATCTTTTAAATGACATGATAAATGCCCTTTCAGACAACACCAAATCCAGTCAGCATATGTAGGATTTGTGTTTGCAATATTGAAAAAACTAGAGGCTTACATGAGCCTGTATCGCTCACCTGGTGGCTTCTGATCTAATGATTAGTCCGAGATGATAGCTGTTTTAGTTTTTTGATTGGTAGTAGTAGATTACTGATTTAAGATAAGTACAATATAAATAAATATCATGTTCTCCAACTGTTTTTTACGACAATGTGGTCTTCGGTTTGTTTGAAAAAAAAATAGTTATTTACACCTATGTTATGTTTTTAGTAACAGCAGCCATCTTGTCTTGTCTTCGGACTAAATCGACCACAACTTTGAAACTACATACCCTGGTAATGACGCAGGCAAAATTTGGTTACAATTGGTCAATCAGTTTCAGAGAAGAAGATTTTTGAAATAGATGACAAGCGACGGACGCAAAGTGATGGTAAAACTTACAGGAACTTTCAGGCAAGATAAGCTACAAATTGTCTATTCTTTCTGTTTGAGAAGACTGATGTGTGTATATATATATATATGTCTATCGCAATAATGACGAAGATTTATTGATTGACAGGAGTTTTACGTCAAGTAAGTAATATGCAACTTTGCAGGAACTAGAAGCAAGAAATCAATAAGAAAATCAATGAAACGACTCTTTATTGCTATAATATAAAACCAAAATGCGTATGAAAGATTTTGCTACCCAAATAAATCAGTTTTTTGGTAAGAGAAATATAGAAGGGTTGTTTATATAGGATGAGGCATGATGCTTCTCCACAAACTAGTAATTTGTCTAATAATGGTTCGCGGGCATATTTTCTCTATCTCGACTGGACTTCCCCGCCTTGACAGGGCATTCTCCTGTCCACCAAATGAGGACGCTACTAATCAGCTGTACAAGCGTACATCAAGGTATAATTAGGTTATCCTGGCCTTATGTCATAACGTGGCGAACACTTTCAATCATTGATTCCATATTTTTAGTGATTGTCTTTAGAATCTTTTTTTTCGAACATTAAAATGAATCATCCCAAAGACCTTATTGTTGGTTTCAGAAGTATTTAAAACCAGGAGAGAATGCACATTGACGTCAAGGGTGTTGGCGTGTTTACTCGGAAAAGAGTCGTTGATTTGAAGGCGCTAGACGATTGAACCAGTGGTGTTTGACTAGTGGGAAAGCAAAAGAAACGCAAATCCGCATAAAATGTACAAACGCCGAAATATTAATTAAGTGTTCAAAACATAAATTTGGTGAATTAAATCAACTTTTTAATGAAATCCCCAAAAATACTTTTCAATGTTCAAGAATACAAATTAATGAAGAAAGGATAACGGCCGAACATTACAATCACACGCCACAATCCACCAGGGAAAATGACAAAAGACAAACATAGACAACGATAGGAACTCGGGATAGCCTGACTTGGTACCGGCACTAGCAACAGCTAGCGGTGGGGTTAAACCGGTTTATGGGTTCCCAAAGCTCCCCTTTCTCTATCCCGTTTCCCTATAGTATAATAAATATACAAATAAAACTCAATACATGTAGACCACTAACTCCAAGACTACAATCTTCAAAAAGAAAGAATAGGACAAAATGTAATTTAGAAAGATGTGTCAAAGAGTACTCGCTGCTAAACTGCCGCCTAGCTCGAGGAGCCTAGTCTGCTGGTAAAACACCGTCGCACTACGGAATAATAATCAAATTCAAAACTTCCCGCGAATCATCGTGGATTTCAGTAGACATCGGCAGTATCAGTGAGAGGCCAGTATAATTGTAAAATCTTCAGGTCATTGGATGACAAAGTTTATGTTTACATTCAGTTCATTGGATCCTAAAGTCAATGTTTACATTCTAATGAACTAATTTGATGGGTTTGATCCTCTTAAGGTAGATCGGTAGTCTTCTGTTATTTATGCTGTTATGGTATTATCTGCCTTTTTAAATGTGCAAATATTTTTATTTGTAATGAATTAATCAATATTATATCCATAATATAAAATGCAAAGAACCTACATGAACTTGATTTCATATGTCTTTATCTAATTAGACGATGTATGGTAACTTGATAATTACATAAAATGGAAGAGGATTTTTGAAAAAGGGAGATAATCTTATCAAAATATTTTACATAGAAATCACTTTGAGAATTCAAATTTTACAAATATATGGAAAACAAAGTCGATGACCCCCATTTTTCTTTATATTTTTGAAAGTATGTTTAAAGGGTTAACACATGTCATTGAGTAAAGTAGAAAAAAATCAATGGAATAGTTTTAAAGAAATCAACAATATAACAATATATACCTGTTTTCCCTATATATTCATTAGAAATATTTAATTATTTTGATATCAGTTATTTTAAAAACAAGCAAGGTAACTCCCCTTTTTTATTTTTTTATTTCAATGCTTATATATTAAGCAAACTTTCCTGTAAAAATAAAAAAAATCTATGGAAAAAATTTGGAGTACCCATCTACCTTAATGTGATATTAAATGTTTCCGAAAGCCGTACTTCGTCATGTTCTTTAGTTAATTTCCAAATGACATCCACTTTGATCATTTTGCTAGTTTGAATCACTATTCAAAAAGTCAATTTTTAAGTTCATTTAGCACTTTGATCAAGTGGAATTACTAATATATGTTTAACTTAGACACAAAATCGAAACTATTTCTTTTATGACAGTAATTTTCCTTCAATACGAAACGTAAACTCTAAGATCTATATCTCCACCACAATAGGTTAAGATCGGACTACAACCAATTAAGAAAAAATGAAAATCTTGTAAGGCCTATGATTTTGGTCATCTTGTTTAGGTCTTTGTAAGATCGTATTAAGTCTTTCGTTATCGTGAAAGTCGTGGAAAAATTTTGATAATGTTAAAAATCGTCAGCATTTTAAAGCTCCTATTATTCGCTTGATAATTCGACCTAAATAAATAATTGACGGATATGGTCTACATGCACATGAGAAAAGGTCTCTACAAATACACGGTAAAGCCAAGCATGGAACAACGCTTTTATTGTTGTTCTTTATATTGAAGTCACCATTAGGCCTTCAACAACAAGCTTTGCTCAGACCTCAAAGGTAGTTAAACATGGCCCTAGAACCGGTTTTGGCGGAATTCAATGCTAGATCCCGAGTATTGCTATACATCCACAACATATAAACACATACCGCAGGGAACTCATGGGAATTATAAACAGGTGGTCAGAATAAAATTTTGAAGTTACAAAAAATAAAATGCAAAAATTTGTTAGTTTGATAGTGTGTTCATACGCGAATTTTTCTCACGAATAAGTACACCATAACGGAAATATGTCTCTCACGGGGAAAAACGTTTTTACGGACTCCGCACTGAAGGAGAGATAAATTTCGGTTTTAAATGAACAAGAAAGAAAATAAAGTTAATGCACTTGAGACAAAGTCTCTGCAAATTCAAAGTAACACAAAGCAATGTAACAAGGATTTTTTGTTATTCATCTTTAAGACACCATGGTGCCTTCAAGAATGAGCTTTGCTAATACCTCAAGTTCAAGACTGCCCTTAGCACCTGTTGAGCAAAATTCTTTGCTAAAATTGAAGTCATTTTGTTGTAAGTGCTACGATATCACCCTGAACTACCAAGCAACCGTCTTTCATCTTGGGGAAATTTGATTCCTAGGCTGAACAAGTTTATATTGTCTTTTGTTTTTAGGTAATTAGTAAGTGAATAAAGTTAAATGTTTCAAGTATTACTTAAAAAAAGGATGCAATACGTCTACATCGGAGAGAGGGCAGTGAGTGTTAAGTGTCTTTCATATACCTCTCCCCTACACAATCACAAGCACCACGACCTCTCGCATGTTTTCAATTGAGCACCCCTAATGAAATATGATTCTGGTTGCATGTTGCTATCATTAGACTTCCAGAAAAAATGGATAAATTGTGTAAATAACAATAGGAGTCAATGTTGGGTTGGTGTCTGTTTAGAATCATAATAAAACCAAGTAAGGTCTTTATAGAATCGTAGTTTTTTCGTGGTGATAGTCTAGGTGTAGGCTAAATAAGAATGCAATGAACAAAGTGAATACGTCTTCACAAATTTGATATATCCGGTTTTGACTCAACCCTGGATTGACTATCTAATAGTGTGACGGGTGCCGCCTAGTGGAGCAGGACATTCTTACCCTTCCGGAGCACCTGATGGCACTACCGGTTTTCATAGGAGTTCACACTATCAGTGCTTTAGTTCTTTTTGTCGTCTTTTTATTTCCATGTCTTGTGACTCTCTCGCGTCCATGTCTTTGTTTTTCTCTGTTGCCGTTTTCGCCATGTCTTTGGACTTGATTTTCCCTTGCTCCTTCGGTATTCCACTATCGTTGTTTCAGTCGTAGAGTGATCATGGAATGAAACTGTTATGGTTGCGGGATGTCGAAAAATGTGATAATCATGCCGAACCACAACCCTCTACGACCTTCAAATATTAAGAGCATTAATTAGTTGTTAAAACTACCTAGTAGTCCATTGCTCTATTGGGCATCACTCTTTATTAATATCATATATGCCATGGAGACATTCTACACATTTTTCCAGGATTTCTTCATAGTTGTTCTGTGATGTTACAGGGCCTCAAACAACCTTTATAATTGTGAACTTGTGCTAATTCAAAAATGTATTTTCAACGCCCTGAAAGGTATATGGCAGGGTAAATCGACATAAATAGATAAAATGTTAGAACTAAAATTGCTAAAAATCCACCTTTCCTTTGCTTTAATATTTAAGATATAAAGCAAATAACTTAATAAGGTAAATGCGGAATTGTGAAGAGTGTGAATATATCAAAAGTGATGTCTGTGCATCTGATGATAAAATAAATACATGATGGGCACTTAAATGACAGTTTTACTCCCATTAAAAGAGGGACAACATGATTTTGTTTATTCTAAGGATTCATTTGTATATCAAACTGCATCTTCAATAAGTAGCATTTTTCTTTCAAGAGATTATTGTATAATAATGAGGATTATAGCTTTCACAACGAGAAAGAATTGTATATCGATGGATATCAACTAGAGTTATGTAATTTCATAATATTATAAACGAGCCTTTGGCGAGTTTATTATATTTGAAATTACATAACGAGAGTTGATACCCATCGATATGAAATTCTTTCGAGTTCTTAAAACTATTTCTATTATGATGCTGTGATTCTTTAGTGTCGAACTGCTGTTTTTGTTTCAAATAACATTAGCGTTGCTAGGTAACGTTAATCACGGCCAACGAGATTTCACAGTGGTCCAAAAGAAACGTCGAAAAAATAATAGCACATCACGTGTAATGTGTTATTACTTCCCGCTCGACCAATGAAATTCCTGTAAAAGCTATTCAACAAGTTCATATCTAACTCCAGCTTCAAAGTCTCGTTATGTACCGCAAATAAGTAGTCGTGCAAGGAATAGATAATAAACGTGCATCATGAGAGAAAGATTAATAATGAGGCAGATTTTTTATCAGACACCTATATCAAATGTTTTGGCTTTTAGTTGGGACATTAAAATATGAAATTAGCTGTTATTTTATGTTAACAAATTGTACCACACAGTTGGTCCTTTTATGAAAAAGAAAGGAAATGGGGTAAATGTCTTTTAGTTTTGCAACAAATTCAAGAAAATAACTTGAAAGTGGCATTTCTATGTCAAAATACACAAGTGTTAAATAAGACAGTCGAACTTCGACGACTCAAACTGCAATAACTCGAACACCTTGGATGTCTCGAACCCTTTTTCTGGACTCTTTCCACGAAATGAAACACTGTCTGACTTCGACAACTCGACCTGTTTTTGATTTGAAATTCATGAGTTGACTTATTTGACAAATCTATAATTAACGGACCGTATTTCTCTAAATATGTCTGTCATGTTTTGTCTGAGGTGGAATCTAATTTCTTTTAGAAGAAGGCCCAGCATTATTCTGGCAGAAAAGTGGGTGTAAAATTATGTGATCTGCTCGACTCTTCATTTCTGTCTCGCTCATGACGCAATAAACCGGTCTAATTGGTTTAGTGTTGAAACTTGGACAGCTTAACTGGCGCCAAAACATTCCTTATATATTTATGTATCATAATTTTTAGAACACTTCTCGCATAAAATAGAAAATTGAACTAAACGGAATTGACATGAGTTTCGGTCTAGTTAACAAAATACGCATTAAGAGAGACAACTCTAAACCGTAAAGTACTAAATGAAAAAACAACTCGGCACAAAACAAAATTATCAGTGTAGTGTTTTTACTAGACGATTATCAAAACAAAGCGGATATGGTTATTTATCATACAGAGTTTCGGAATACAGAAACAAGACACGGTACCTCAAATGGGAAGGTTGATTCATATTCGGAGCCAGTGACATTGCTCTTTGCCTTCTACGGTAAAAATTTCTTTCAACTCCCAATTACATTCTTTCCTTTTGCCATGAATTGAGAATCATACATACATGTTTTCACTGTGATTTGCTAAAATATTGCATTCTTGTTTGATCAATCGAAGTTACTCTAATTTAGTTAATTTAGGTGACCTTTTCGACGACTGTAACTCTAAAGTGCAGACTATTCAAAGCACTTGGAAAACCAAATTAGGAAGATATATGGAGTAAATGTTCATGAGAGAAAGTATCTGTAAAAAATACATGATAAAAAAAATTATGATTATCGTCATCCATGAATGCAGGGTTGTCAAAAAACATAAAAGTAACTGGCGAAGTGTTCTTACAATCGCTATCATCCGCTGTCAAAAAGACTATAAGAAGACAATAACAACACTTAAACAATACCAGGGCACTCATAGAGTCAAAAGAAAGTTGTAAAAATGAAATTATGGGATATGGGCACAATAAACAGGTGGTCAGAATAACAATTTATTAATACAAAAAACGAAAATGCAGAAATTTAAAATATAATATTGCATCCTTATAATAAATTCTCTCAAGCACAAATAGACCATAACTGAAATGTATATGGGAAGATGAGACATCATCTAAAATCAAAGGGATACTCCTACAAAATTATACCGAAAGGGTTCAACAAAGCACGTCAAGTCATAAGAGAAGAGCTCCTTCAATACCAAGAAGAGTTCCCTTCGTCCTCACGTAGCGTTTCGAGCCTGGTCCGACATCACTAGGATGTAATTGAAAATGCAAAAAAATTTCTAAAATGTTTCCTGAACCACCAATCAATGTTTTAAACGACCAAAAATTATTAAAGATACTTTGATCCGAGCGAACTTTCCATCAAACTCTTCATAACTCGGCTAATGCAAGGCTTGTGGTAATAAAAGATGTAAATGTTGTCAGCAAATGCAACTTACACTGGCAATACAGGTAAGGTATACAAGCGCCTAACATCGTATACCTCATCGACTGCCAATTCAGTGGTCTACAGTAGGTGGGTGAAAGTGTCCAACCGTTCAACAATCTAATTATAAATTTCAAGAATTTCTACCGGCTTCTTTTTCCTTGACAGCCCACAACATTTACAAGTCCCGAGAGTTCCGAAATTGATTTAATATCAGGGAGACTTTTTTTCTGCAATACATTTGAAGTCTTTACTTGCCTTAGCCTTAAAAAGATTAAGGGAAAAAATAAGAAAAAATGCACCAAAAATTCTAGAACAGGAGGAAGTCGGAGATTGTGTTCCGTTATATGTACATTTGGTAGTTAAAAAAGGGAAAAAAACACGAGTCGCCAACCATAGAATATAAAGGAGATTCGGTGTCAAATACATCGTTGTTTTATGAAAACACATAAACGCCATTTTTTACAATTGTTACTATCCGGATACATCTTTGTCAAGACTACTATATGAAAATAAAATCGACCCTCAATAAACCTATATCGCATCTGAAACAATGTGCAGTTTAAAGAAAAGGTCGACTTAAAAGTTTTAAGCATTTCAAATTGACATTATTCTCTTGATACCCCCCTACAATTCCACATAATATATTTTAATTAGACATTTACACCATATCAGCTGTACAACCTTAAAACAAATTTTCTTCTTATGTAAATATATCTTATAAATAACCTCACAACATTCCTATTACATTTTGTCAGGTGTGTTATAATTACAAATACCCTTTCAATTAATTTGCTCGGAGACAATATTCGAAAGTTTGGAAACACCCATTTATGAAAATAAACAGTCAAATTGTAAATTTTGTATATTCTGCCAAAACTGACCTATTGTGTGAAACGGACACGGTGCTCTTTACATGTGTATTTCATTATTTCACTTTCAACCCCTGGAGAGGGGATGGCTGGTGTTTTTTAGAAAAAAAATTTGTAGTCCCGATTTTTGCAAAAAAAGAAAATCTGACCAGCATCTTGGTTGAAAAAAAATTATCTGGATCGGATCATTTCCATTAGAAAAAAATTTCCTAGCATAGTGTGTAAGAGAAAAAAATAATCTGGCTATATTTCACGGTAAAAAATATCAGCCCCCCCCCCCCATCCCCCACGTGCCTAAGTAATTAAAATTTACTTTTTCAAGATGATAATTTCCACGTAAAATGGGTTGAAAAAAAAGTAAAGAAAACTTCAGGTCTTCTTAACATTGATTAAGCCCCTTTGACTGATTTAAGATTATTTCTAAATATTGCAAGGTTAGGTTTTAGCTCAGTAATGCTATGTTAATTCATATTATGTTTGATATTCCAAATTGAGTTTGCATGTAGTCACTGGATTACTTTGAACATTTTCTGTCGTTTTCATTGAATTTTAGACTTCGTTTTGTGAAGAAGTCTTGCAGTAAATGTTATATATTCAAATTATTCATTCAAACATATTCATACAACATATTGTATCAAGGACAGATCCCAGATTTGAAGTTAAGAGACTTAAATGAAAACAAAATGCGCAGTGTAGCGAGGCGCGAAATCTTTTCAGACAAATATTGGCCATAACTCCGATTTTTACCCTAAAAATTATATCTTTTCCGGTTTTAGGGACCGAACACCCTAAATCTGTCCCGAGTCTCATTTTATTTACGATACAATCGCAGCTAACTATTGCCCGAGTAGGCGGTGTTTTATCTATCTATATTTTGAGTTCAAAGCATGGATATTTACCACATTCACGATAATAAGGGATCTTTTTGCAATTATTGTTCAGAAGACAGAAATTGTTTGGTTTGTCCTTTTGAAAAATTAATAAATTGATTTTTAAACCCAAATCAACTGTGTGGGAATTTCAATTAATGCAACATTTATCTAGAAATTTGCAATATTGAGAAAATTCTCTTAAAACTTCTCAAGAAGTTACTTTCCTCTTGCATAGCTCTCTCCTTAGCTGATTTTGACTTTCAATTTAAGTTTTTTTTTGTTTTTGGATGTTGTTTTTGGTTTTTGGTTTTTATTTATTTTTTTTTCTTTGATTTTTTTTTTGTTTTTGTTTGTTTGTTTGTTTGTTTGTTTTTTTGTTTTGTTTGTTTTTTGTTTTTTGTTTTTTGTTTTTTATTTGTTTTTTTTTTTTTTGGGGGGGGGGTTTAATCTTCCAATTATTTTGATTAGATCTGCCTTGAAGAAACATAATGTGTCGAAATGGCCATATGCAGAGGCTAAATTTACAGTTGCTTCGATATTTTGTTATTCTCAACCTGAATTAAAATAATATGCTTACTTTTAAAATAGTTAAATAAACTTGCTTATGTTTCAAAAAAGACATTAGTTCTACTATAATAATCAGATCTACAATCTTTTTGATGTTTGGGTTTTAACGATGTTTTTATTAATCTGCAACTATTAAATAGGGTGTCAAAATTGCAATAAAAATGAAAGATTCCTGCTTATGCAGTTATTGTACTTTTTTGTTTTTATACAGTAAAGTGTTTTATTTCTTTGAATAACGAATTATTTATAGTTCGACTTCAAAATGTTTTGATTTTATCTGCCCTGAAGAGACATCAATGGGAGTTACATTTAATTTTGAAGTTTTTTTTACCAGTTAGTAAAATTTGAAGCACGTTTGTCATTACCTTGAACTTGTGTCAAAAATGATGGGCGTAGTTGTTTGTCGTTTATCCAACAAATATATACTAAGGGTCAGTGGTTCAAATGTGATCTCGCCCAACTACTTTAAATGTTTATCTCCATCATTTACAGGGTTAATTAGGCGTGGACTGTTGTATGTTTACAAACAAATACTGGTTAATTATACATTATAATGAATCTTATTAATACCTTTGAGGAAAGTTATTTGCATTTTGATGACTATTTAAGCATACATTGTACTTTACCAAGGAAAATGGCGATTGGTATATACCTTCTTCACGAAACAATTTTTCACTATGATATTGTTTCCGTTTTACAGGGAAAAAAGGTTATCGAAATTGTGTTAATAAAGAGATTGCTACATTGTGACCAGAATATACCCCGTTCTCCTACGTTTATGGGGATGCTCTTTTATAGTCATTTTGAATTTATTATTTTTACTGTTGTGGTATTATTTGATTTTTAAATATGCAAATATTTTTATTTGTAATATATAAATAGATATAATATCAGTGGCAGAAAAAGCAAAGGACCTTTATTGACTTGATTTTACATGTATTTATCTAATAAGATGAGATATGGTAATTTGATAATAAAATGATTTGGAAGAGGGTATTTTGAAAAGGGATATAATCTGGTAAAAATATTTTACATAGATATCACTATGAAAATTCACATTTTACAAATTATAAGGAAAACAAAGTCGGTGACAACCATTTTTCTTTATATTTTTTGAAAGTATGTTCAAAGGGCTAACATATGAGTAAAGTAGAGAGAAATCTATGGAACAGTTTAATAGAAAACAACAGAATACCGGTTTTCCCTATATATTCATTAGAAATATTTGATTATTTTGATATCAGTTATTTTAAAAACAAGCACGGTGACCCCCTGTTTTTATTTTTTAATTTCAATTCTTATATAATAAGGAAACTTTCATGAGAAAATAAAGAAAATCTATGGAAAAAAGTACCCATCTACCTTAAGAGTTTATAGAATGGTATAAATTATTATACATTATAATATAACTATAAGTTTTCAATAATTTCATTGAATTAGATTTGAATTTTCAATGTTTTTTCTCTTTTTCTAAAAAACAACTTTATGAAGGCCATTATAAAAAAATATTCTAGATTTTCATCACCGACCGCCCCCATTTTTTACTTTCTTCATTTTTCTTGTAGAATTTTTATATTAATTAATTAATCTCGTTCTAGTAAAGCTAAATATTGCTCGCGAAAAAATCTTAGTGTTCTTATAAATATTGTACGAAAGGGTATGGAGTAAATGAACATGAGTCCATAACACATATGTTAACTCCAACTGCAATAATTTTCATGAGCTATATGGTCATTTCGGAAATTAATTCCTCATCGGCAGCACTAGAACCCAAAGATAGGAAATCAGCAATTTCAAAAAATGTTCAAAATGCATAATTCCAAACCAAATCCGAATAATCAGTAATATCAAATATAGCTAAGAACAAAACTACGATGGAGGGAGTTAAACCATAAATATTTATGGGGTAAATGCACACTAGTCAAAGTCCCTACAAATAAATCGCAAAATCATGTAGTTCAACATACAAACAGAAACAGAAATGGTGCAGTAAATGTCAGTCTTCTTCACAGAGATGGTATCCATCTGAACAAAAAGGTACTTAAAAACTTGCAGCAATTTAGAGCTTAACGGAAAGCAAAAACAAACAAAAGAAGTGTTTGTAAAAAAAGGTACATATGTCAGGTAAGCAAAATCATAAGGGGTACATACGTCAGGTAAGCAAGTTAGAGGATACAGGGGAAACGGTAATGTACAGAGGCGAAATATGACGGCCATAGGAAATCGGAAAGGGTATAAAGGTCCAAAAAAACTGCAGGAACAAATATGGACAACACAAAGCTTTCAAAGAGAAAGTAGGTCACAAGCTGTGTTGAAGTGCTGGTATTGTGGAGAGGTAGGACACACTAAAGCAGTGTGCAATCATGGTACATATGTGGAATGTAAAAGGTGTTTTAGAATTGGCCAGAAAGCTAGAAACTGTACGTATTAAGAACTCGGCCAAGTTTGTGCCGATATTGATGTAAGCCTTTCGAAATCAAAGGACAATTTAGAGAAACGTCTTGGTATTCGTAAACATAATAGGTAAAACCCCGTCCGTGTCAGAGTCACGGGTTAAATTAGATTTCTTGAATGTTTGGGGATTTAGTAGTAAAATCCGCGAAGTTAACTCTTTGAAAGAGATAAAACGGATCTTTTCGGTTTGTTGAGACGTTTTTGCGTGCTGATGATAGACCAAGTAAACTCAGTGATAAATATACCTGGATAGGTACAAAATGTCTAACAAAAGGAATGGAGAAGGGCGGTATCGGTCTGTGCGTTGGTCCTTCCTTAACGGTTGTCGACGATAACATATTACAAAGTAAAAACGATCGCCACGAACGTTTATTGTCTTAGTGTCTGTCAATGGCCTCAGAACAGCCGTGTGCGTAGCATGCTTCCCGAACAATGGCACGAATAAGTCGACTACAATTGAACTATTCTATGTGTTATTAGAGAACGTATCGTCATTAAAAACTCTCAGTTACGAGATTGTTGATACGGGTGATTTCAACGGTAAGTGTGTATGTAAATGCGAGTTTTCAGATGCGAACATCATAGCTCAGGAAACGAAGTCTTATAACGGTAATTATTCAATTTATAGAAGCGAGTGGCCTTGCTCACTTGTTGCCACGGGATTTACACTCGTGTAATGAATGATCAGAGGTCTACACTAGATTACATAAAGTTTTTCTGATAATCTTGCGGATTGTATTTGGTCTGTCTTTGTAGACGAAAATGGTACTCTCGATCTTTATAGTGATCAAGTTATTGTAAGAGTTAATCTGAAATTTTCGAGATCTATACAAAGACATAAACACCTCAAAACACCTTCATTAAGTAAGTAGAAGATTGACGATAAGACTGATTGGGGTTAATTCCAATCTTTATTGACGAATTCACGGAGAATTTTTTACGAACTCCACACTACAGTAGAGACAAACTCCAGTATGAAATAAACAATAAAAGAATATGGAGTAAATGCACATGAGACGAAGTCTCTACAAATAAATGGTAGAACCAAGCAATGGAACAAAGCTTTTATTATTGTTCTTCATCTTGAAGTCACACGATGCCTTCAAAAATGAATTTCTCTCATTCCTCATAGTAAGTTCAAGACGGCCCTTAGCACCGCTTTGAGTGGAATTGTCAACAAACATAAATTAAACTGGTAAAGTGCTCTTACAATTACTGTCCTCTGTTGCCTTACAAAAGCACTAGTGTCTCAAGATGAAGGGTCGACACACAAACACAGGGTACTCATCAAGTCGATTATGAAAAACGTCAATAATGAGATGATGGCACTATTAAATGGTTGTCAGAATAAAATTTGGTTACAAAAAATAAAAAATGCCAAAATTTGTTAGTTTGATAGTAAGTCCATAATATGAGGAAGTTGCAACCTTAAAAGCGAGCGAAGAATAAAGGAGAGACTCTCAAATGACTGTATTGCTCACAGACCATGACCGACATCATAAAGACATCAGTTTCAGAGATCATAATGGCATAAATTTCTTATTAGGGTCCGATGAAAAACTTTTCCCATTGATGGATATCTTGAATTTTGAGCATGCAGTCCTGATGGAAACAAATTTTGAAGGGATCTCTTAAAGTTAATTGTAATCAAGTTTGGTTCCAATTTGATCAGTGGTTTAAGAGACCAAGTCTTTAATTGAATTTCCATGGCGGAACAATTGTTAAATTTTTTGCCCTGCTGGTGGCCATCTTGGATTGGATGCAGACCTATGCAACGGATAAAAGTATTAAAGGGTTCTGGTAACAAAGGACCATTGTAACAAAGTTTTGTTCCTATCGGCCCAGTGGTTTCATTGGAGATTCTTTGAATGAAAAAGGGGGAGAGAAGGAGTTTCTCAGAGGTGCCGTCCTAAAATATGACTTCTTAGTGATGGGGTCAAATATTTTGAATTTTATCTTTTGTGCAGCATTAGCTGCACAAAACATTAAGTTTTTATGGTATTTGTGTTGATAGTTTTTTTAAGTTCACACCATAGACATGCACATACAAAAAAATGGCACAATGGTAATAAGATCTCATGTTATGTCTTTGTTTCTTTGTTTTTCCGACACTTCCATTGTCTTTGGATTGTTCCTTTTGGACTGACGGTTCGGTTCTCACTTACTAAGTTCCGCAGCACCCCCATCATATACTGTCATCCAAAGGATTTTATGTCAAATCGAATCCTTCCATGTAATTTATAGTATGGAACTTGTTTTTTTAAATTGTACTATATCGGGAGCATGTTTCAACATAATTTTTATAGGACTTTACATACTGGAATTACTGGAAGTAAAGGTAAGATATTACTGGTTTTGAAGATGATGTTTGTCTTGTTAGAGAAGTTTTATTTAATTATTTTCATTACCCTTTTCACCCTGAAGTATTTGTTTGCGGATGATATCTTCAATGTAAACGTTTTTTCATGCCAAAAGCTGCTAGTATTTCATTTCGAATGTTCAAATAGTCAGCAATTTCTTATTTTGTAAACAATTGTGTTCATTTCTTTGTGTACATAGTGTTTGTATATTTTATTTATGTTTTTATTAAAGTTTCTTTGTAATTCTGTTTGGAAAATGTTAGAATTGCTCTATTTTTAGCTCACCTGGCTATGCCAGGGTGAGCTTTTGCCATCACTATGCGTCCGTCGTCCGTCGTCCGTCTGTCCGTCCGACAACAATTTCAAAAATCTTCTTCTCTGAAACCACTGGGCCAAATGTAACCAAACTTGACTTGAATCATTACCGGGGTATGGCTTCTCAAAATTGTGTTCGATTAGTCCCCTGGTCAAACAACATGGCCGCCATTGCTAAAAATAGAACATAGGGGTAAATTGCAGTTTTTGGCTAATAACTCGAAAACCGTTACAGATATCAAAAATCTGACATAAATTAAAATGATCAGCATGATGAGATCTACCCACTGTGCAATTTTGAAGAAAATCTGAAAACCCATCTCGGAGTTATAGCCCTTTTTCCGTTAAATTTTCAAAATGTCTGCATTTTTTATTTTTTATTTCAAAAAGTGTAACAGATAGAGGTCAAGTGTAAATTGCAAAAATGTTCAGCATGTCAAGATCTACCCACCCTGAAATTTTGAAGAAAAGCCATAAACCCTTGTAGGAGTTATTGCCCTTTTTTCACCGAATTTTTAAAATTTTCTCATTTTTCATCTTTTATTTCCAAAACTGTAAATTGATGAAATGTTTGCCATGCTGTGGCGACTTCAAAACCGGTGTTGAAAATTGTTCCTTGACCGCCATTTTCAAAATGGCCGCCAAAAAAGGAGGGAAAATTCAACATTGTCCGATTTCAATGAAATTTGGTTTCCAAATAGATATTGATGTTGCGACTTCAAAACCGGTGTTGAAAATTGTTCGTTGACCGCCATTTTCAAAATGGCCGCCAAAAAAGGCGGGAAAATTCAACATTGTCCGATTTCAATAACATTTGGTTTCCAAATAGATATTGATGTCGCAACTTCAAAAATGATGTTGAAAAATTGTTCGTTGACCACCATTTTTAAAATGGCTGCCAAAAAGGCGAGAAAATTCAACATTGTCCGATTTCAATGAAATTTGATTTGCGAATAGATACTGATGTTGCGACTTCAAAACCGATGTTGAAAATTGTTTGTTGACTGCCATTTACAAAATGACGTCTCGACTTCAAAACTGGTGTCGAAAGTTGTTCTTACCCAGACCGTTTTTTTGTCAAAAAAGCCCAACAAAGGAACATAATAAAACATGATCAGACTTTAAAAACAGTTCAAGATACTGGAGGTGTTCGAGCAATGAAAGTTTGAGAAACTGAAGATCAACTGTATTACTTACAATGTTACCTTGATTGTGGCAATTGAAAGCCAGGTGAGCGATACAGGCTCCTGGGAGCCTCTGGTTTATTTTGTTTTACATGCTTTTTGTATTTGATGAGAGATGAAAGTTTAATAAAATATTCAATTTAGGGGATAACTCGTTTATTCTGAGGGGGTCTGACATTTTTTTTAGTTTTAAAATAGACATTCAGTCACAAATAAAAGTTAAAAACAAATACTCCTGCATACACCTTCTTGCAACCAGACTCTACGTAGAGTATGGTAAAAATTTGAAAATAAAAATTAAAACCCTTAAGTGTTTGAAAAAAAAATCTGACTCTTGAATTTTCAGAAATAAGGCAACGGTCATTTAACTGGAAAGCCTGGGGACTATGATTTTTTCCCAAAAAATATTTTGAAGCTGTTTTTATGCGAAAAATGTGTTTTCGCTGCAATAACAATGAAAAAAATCTGAAGGGGGCTTTCTGCCCAAAAATATAATGCTAATTTTGATAAAAATATTTTTGTTGAAAAGTTAAAAAAAAAAATAAAAATAAATTTTCTGTTAAGAAAAAACATACTTCCCCCTTCAAGTTAATGGATTGATCCCGAAATATTCTGGCTTTGCCAAACGACAAACAGATTTGCCAAACCCCACGTTCTGCAATATCTCATTTTGTTTTTTGACCCAAGTGAGTTAAAACAGAGAACGGACGGAGAAGACATGAATAACAAGAGGGGTATATTTGAGACATGTGCAACTTGAAGTCCTTCAAAAAATATTTAGTGTTATCTGGATAAAATACAAAGCAGTGGAAATATGTATAGTGTTGGTTTTTGAAAGAAATTGAATTCATTGTATCCGAATAACGTTTTATTTTATTGTCAATGACGATGTGTGAGACCTACCAAGTCTGTTCAATTCTCCTAAAAACATTCATCCATTCAGTGAAAAAAGATTCAAATTTACACTCAATCTTATTCATAATTCACGATCTCAACATGATATTTATCACCAACTGTCATCTCAGAATGCATTGCAATCTCAACAGCACTTCAGTTCTTTGATTTTATGCAGTTGTCGGTCCTTGAAGTGTAGGTGCACTGTGCATTTCCGGGGTAGCAGACGCTTTGACAATTGACAATTTTCACAATTATTTGAGCATTATGATGTTTTAAGCGTAATGCCATTTAATTTGAAAGTTTTCAGTCAAATATACACGATTATGGGAGCGTTAAAACTAAGGAAAGCGATATCCTAATTTCAAGGCAAGACATTTTATCATGGATAGTAATTTCACCTTTGAGTTCACTCGAGGTGTTAGATGGACATATTTTTGATAAATGGTTGCATGCATGTGTGTTTCCGAATGCATTTTTTTGGCTAACTTTATAGCAACTTACCGCCATCAGTCATGAGATCTTCGTTCACCGTTTTTGATGATATAATTTAAACTAAATTTAATGTTTGTATCAATGCATATCGTTTCTCATGTAGTTGGCTTTATTTAGAACAAAAGTTAATTGAAAGGAAAAAATTAACACTTGAAATAAACAAACCGATCGATTGATTGAAATGACATTGACATTTTTTAAATGATCAGGACGAACGCATATTTAACATGTTCTAAAAAACACAAAGGATTATGGGAACCAGGTCGCCATGTTGGATGAATAGTCAGTCGAGAGTCGGCGATGTTTGACGAAAGATTTGAACAGCGTCAAATGGTATCTATTTATAGCTATGATCTATTTATAAATATTTCAAAAAAATTAATTTTTACCACATTCCTACCATACAGAGCGAGCTTCGCTCGCTTATGAGAAATTCTCTCCCGAAAAATTACAACATAATTGAAATATATAGAGAGCATACCCCTCTCGCACTGGGAATCTTTTACGGACTCTGCACTGAAAGAGAGACAAACTCTTGTCTTTTATGTAATGAAAGGATATTGAGTAAATGCACATGAGACAAAGTCTCTACAAATACATGGTAGAACTAAATAATGGAATAACGCTAGTCACCATGAAGCCTTTAATGAGCTTTGCTCATACGTCATAGTATGTTCATGACGTCATTTAGCATTGTTTTGAGCGGAATTCTTATCTAAATGTAGAAAAACGCTACATCTATTTCTTTTTTGGTCATGGATGGAGGATTGTCAACCAACATAAACTGACAAAATGCTCTGTTAATCACTATCATTTGTTAAGTTGCTACCGGATACTACCGCAATGGGAGGGGAGGTTTGGCGCGCCATAAAACCGGTGTAACCCATCATTTCTTTTGAAATGCCTGTCCCATGTATAGACCATTGCGGTCGACAATTTTTCCGGTCTTATGGACTTCGGCTCTTGACAACCTTAAAAATACTGAGGCTTCATTCCGTATATGGCACACGGTGGATGTCTTTGGTACTGGATTTGGCCTCCTATTTCTACATTTTGGTAATGAGTAATTCTTTTTTAACTACTTTTGGATTATGGCTTTCCACATTATTTGAATCTAATGCTGCTGATGAGAGGTTACTCCTTGAAACACGTGTGTAGCATAACGAAGTTTACTTTTAATTATGCAACTCGGTATTTCAGTATTTTGTTCGGTAATTTTGTTATTTTCCCCATGGTGAGGTGTGGGCACTATAAACTGGTGGTCAGAATCACATTTGGAAAATACAAAACTAATAAAGACCAAAATTTGTAAGTTTGATAATATATTCATATGAGAAGTTCTCTCACGATTAAGTATTAAGTATTGAAGTGTTAAAGCTATTTTCGGAAAAAAGTACCATGATGGATTAATTAAGGACAAAACTGAAACAATCATGATAAAAAAATATTCGTTTATAGCTTTTATGAAAGATAAGAAGATCCCTTTTTGAATTTTTTCTGTATACCCGTGTGTAATTTCTTTAAAAATAGTAATGGTGCATTACATGATAGCCCGCAATGTACATTTTTAAGAACTGAATGAGGCAAGCAGTTGGAAAAATTCAAAAGGATGTTGTAATAACATGTATTTTGAGGAAAGTAATATCACAAGAACAAAATCAATTGATGAACATGTAAAGACTTATTTTTTAATCTTATATGAGACATGTAGTTTACCTTTACTTGTGTCTGTATTTTGACCAACAATGTCACTGTAACATCAAGAAAAGCCATTACTTAAGGTCTGCAGCATATCCTTAAAACATCTGAAGTATTCATTCTTAAAACTTGTATCTGAATAAGTGGAATTAATCAAGTCATATATACACAAATAATACCCAGTTCGGTTGTCCCGAGTTCTTGTCGTTGTCTACGTTTGTCTTTTGTCCTATTCATGTTTTTCCTGTGTAGTTCCCTGGCAGATTGTGGCATGTAATTATAATTTTCAGCCATTGTAGACGTTTCCATGTTATCAATTGTTTAACATTTCATAAAACACTTAATGTTAATAAAAAATTCACACTTAGTTGTTTGTTTTTCAGGTATGGAAATTTTAACTGTTGTTACATATGTCACTCTCAGAAATTTAATGCTGTCCAAATAATTTTATGGTCAGAGTAATAATTTTCCAAGATACCACTTCTAATCTGATTTTTTGGAATATTTGTGAAGACAAGATCAATTATTGTTCCAGAATCTGTTGTTTTCTGATCTATTAATTGACGATATCCATGGCTTTCTGTGAGATGAAATAATTTAAGTTTTTCAGGTGTATTTTTTACTGATGTCAATGTTAAAGTCTCCCATTATGATAATTTCACTGTCTTGCAAAAATTCTCAAATGAATACTGAAATGTGCGTAAAAATTCCGTAATGCTAGTTTTTGGTAATTTATATAGATTAATTAAAGATAACAGTTTGCTTGAACTCGTTACAATTTTAGCAATCATTATTTCTGTTCCGTTCATACGAATATTAGCAATCTTTTCAGGAGATATGTTTATTTTACTGTAGATGCATAGTCCATTATAAGATCTGGTCTCTTTCTGATGTTTCATGTTAGAATCTAGACGGTATAGATGAAATCCTGGCATTGAAATATTTTCATTACAGTCTGACTTCAGCAAATGACATGAAATCAGCAGATTGTAAGCTGTAGTCAGTTTTAACATCTGGTAAATGTCTATGCAATGAGCGTGCATTTTAGAAAGTAAATTTTGAATTTAAATTGATTTCATATAAAAATGGAAAGTTATAAACGAGTTTGTGTTCCCTTAAACGTTGCATTTCTTCTTTTACACTAGAATTTGCAGAGATCTTTTTGCTATCCAAGTTCAATATATGTAGGCCTTCTATGGTAGTCAGTCTGCTGAGTGCCACATAGTGAATGTGATCTGCCTTGCGAGATGAAGTAAGATCCACAACTGCTTTGCTCGTGCTGTCTCCTTGAGATCGATGTATAGTTTTAGCAGCTGCAGGCTTCAGAGGGTATTGCAATCTTTGAACCTGAGCCTGACCTTTGTGACCTGCAGCATATTGACGAGAAACAGGCATAAGTGGTGTCCAACACTTCTGGTGACAAGATTTATACAAGTGTGTGCTGTTTGCACGTATGCTCTTTCCTATGTCCTGATGTTCAAACTGTAACCACAAAGGAACAACGGGAAATGACTTCAGAGTTGGGAGTTCTATTTTCTTGATAATACAAGCAGTACCATTTGTAATACCATCTTGTGTATCTATATTAACAGTCTTGTCATAGCTCATACCTTCAACCAAAAGTAACTTTGATGGTAGCTGCATTTGATTTTTTGAATTATATTGAAATGCTTTTAAAATTTTGTCTTTCAACTCATTTGTCGATGATCCTATCAATCGATCACGAGTCTGAACTTCATAAACTTGATGTCCTCATTCTTCAATGGAATAATTATTGTGAGCATTCACTCTTTCATTTGTAGTAAATAAATGAACAGCTTGTTTTGGATACATACAGTCTGTAGAATTGATTATTCTTGATGATAAAATAGTCATGTCTTCATTTGTATGGTGTCCCTCTCTTAAACGATTTAATATTTCAGCAAAGCTTTACTTTCTTTCTGTCTCATAATTGTTGTTAGTTCCATCATTTCAAAGTGGTCCTTCCATAAATTTGTTGCAAGTTGCATATATCGTGAGTTTGGAGGAGAAAATATATATGAGTCCATGACAGGCTTTAATTGAAATAAATCTCTATTGAAATACCTCCAAAATCTTTTTTGCTTTGCTTCAGTTCTTGCAACCTTTGATGAATACAATTGAACAAATTGAATCCAACCATGGAAATTTCATCAATTATTAAAAGATTTATTTCTAAATGTATTCAAGGAGCTGCATGTCAAAGGTTTATGTTCCAATTTTTGATTTGCTGCAATCTTTAAACCAGAATGGATAGTATTGCCATGAATGTGATAGGCAGCCTTTCCTGTAGGTGTTAACACCAAAACTTTAGGTGTTTCATAATTTTGACCCGGAATCTTATTTTAGTACTTAACTGCCATGTGATATAAGGCTTTTGTAACATGACTTTTCCCAACCCCAGCTCCTCCACTTAAAAGTAAGTGAGAACCAAACCGTCAGTCTGAAAAGAACAATCCAAGGACAATGGCAACGTCGGAAAAACAAAGAAACGAAGACATAACATGAGCACGGCACAGAAAAGGAAAAAGAAAATAAAGACACGCACATCTAAAAAAAATTGACAACACGGACCCAATAAAAACCATGGGTGAGATCAGATGCACCGGTAGAGTAAGCATCTCCTGCTTCTTATAAGACACCCGCCGTGTTGAACATGTCAACTCCGGTAGTAAAGTCAAATCCGGTAGAGGAAAAACAAACTTTAGTGGCAAAGAGAAAGATCTGTTGTCATCTGGGAAACAGATATCTCATAGCGGTCCACAAGATCGTGATGTCGACCGTAAAACTTCTGTAGTGATGACCTCAAGTTATGGTCAACATACCCTTGCTCAAGTAGCCTATTTGTGAGCAACCGAGCTCTATCAAGGTAGTCACTGTATCGACCACAGGCCCTTGAGTAGCGAATGAGTTGGGAGATGTAAACTCCGTATGCTGATGCTTTTGGAATGTTGCTACAAAGAAAGGGGAAGTTGACTATTGGAAAAGTGAAGTCATCGCGTTTGTCATATAGCCTAGTTTGTAGTGTACCTCTTTTGTCAATTTCAAGATGAAGGTCAAGGAACGAGGCTGATGTGGAAGTATCTGTAGTATCCTTAATTTCTAGATCATTTGGATAGATAAGATGAAGAAAATCACCAAAGCGAGGATTGTTTAGTGATAAAATATCATCTATATAACGGAAGCGGAAATTAAAGGACTGGGTCAGTTTTTTATCTTTATTTTGAAGAAGCCCTTCGATGAATTCAGCTTCATATGAGTGGAGAAGTAGATCGGCTAAAAGAGGTGCACAGTTTGTGCCCATTGGAATTCCGATAGTCTGTTGAAAAACAAGTCCTCCAAACTGGACAAATATATTGTCGATCAGAAACTCTTAAAAATCTATATACTGGAGTTGAAGAAGTTTTTAGTTCATGAATAGTATCATATACAAATGCTATTTGTTCTCTAGTCAAAGATCTCATATGAGATCTGAACTCTTGGTCGGGAATTTCATACATAATATTAAGTTCGTCTTCAGTTCGTACTACTTGAACACCAAGATCTTGTCTCATGTCATTAAACTCGGAATCTTCTTCAGTAGTGTTAACTGGATGTGTTTCAGGATCAGCAATATTTTCTGCATTAGGTGCTACATTGTCCCATGATTCCTGAAGATCAATGCTGTTCATGACCATTTCTGCTTCCTCAATTGCATCTCTAAACGGTTCATATTTCAGTTTTTCTTCCTTTATACTATTCAATAATTCTTTATACCTCTCCTTAAATGATGGAGATTTTCCTAATAAATCAGTGTCCTCGTTTCTCCAATGTGTGAACAACATGATTTGTTCTCTAAAATATTTTTCTGAAGCAGTCTCAGGATTAAAGTGTACATATCTAATAATTGTAGGAGTCTTTCTTTTCTTTATCTGAAAAGTTGAGTTATTCTCCGATTTGTTATTCATCTCTTCTGTTTCAGAGTCTTCTTCCATATCACTGTGGTTTTGTTCAAGAGTTTGTTTTTCAAAATTTTGTGAACATGATGTCTTTGGATTCTTCAAACCATCATAACAAGCAGCAAATTCCCCTAATGATATGTTTTCTAATTCAGGACAATGTTCGCTGTATCTTAAAATTAAATTTGAACATTCAATGTCTTCATCATTGTCATTCATGTGTTTAATATGACTTAGAGGTTTCAAAAGGGAAACTCGCTCATCTGGTGGACTAGTGTTTACAAATACCACATTTCTAGAGGACTTTCGCATGGGAATTCCTAAGCAGATATATACAGCTTCCTGGGCACTAATCTCTACGGCATTCAAAAATTTGTTGCCAATGCATCTTACTTGTTGGCGGAGATCTTGATTGCCAGTTTTTGCCTCACTACATGCTTTTCGAAGTAACTCTCTCATACCACGCTGTGATTTTGTAATATATGAAGCTATATATGTTGCACATGCATAGACGTCAAGAACATATTGGAAATCCAGGTTAGCCCGCCATGCTTACAAGCAATGCTGATTGTAACTGTTAATTCTTATTTCAGATGGTTGTCGTTTTTGAAAAACTGTTGGTGTCTTAATAGATGTTCTGATTGCACTGACATAAAGTTCTTCATCTAAACCCATAGTATTCAGAAAGTATTCAAAGGTGACGTCCTCTCCATTTTGCATATCTTTTAAAGCATTTTGAATTTTATTCCAATTTTCTTTATGACTTTTTAGAGTTTCTTCATCTATCTCATCTATATCATATGGTTTAATTATCATTGTTTTGCTTAAAGGTGGCTTCGGAAAGCTAAACCGACACTGTTTTCTTCCCTTTTTTCGACAAGTATGACTGTGTCTGTGGACTTGCAAGTTAACAAGACTAGCAAGATCTGAGTCATCGGTTGGTTTATGACAAGATATATATCTATCAATGAAGCGTGCAATATCATCATCTGTGTCTTGTCCGAAAATTGGAGCATTCTCACACCAAATCATCATATGGATGTGTGGCCAACCACGCTGTTGATATTCAACTTTATAAAAAAGTCTTTAATTTTTCCAACTGGTGCTGCTGGTGATAATAAGAAATCAGAGATGAATTTAGAAACTGAAAAGTCAAAATGGCGGGCGCATGTAACAGGATCAGACTGGATCAATAGAGATTTATCAGCCCATGATAAGTCCAATGCCTCTCTCTCTGTGTCATTTTTCCCTGAACAACTAAGGTCAATGTAGATAACAAATGTCCCCATCTTGTTTCAGCTGCTGATAAGCTACAGAAGAAGGTAGCTGGCCCTAGCTGTCTTATCATAGCGAACAAATCTTTGGAAACTGTTTGAAAATATGGTGGTGATCCCCGGAGATTTCCAACAAACTTATAAGCTTTATCTGTATGAATGAAATGTTGTACAGAATCCCCTTTGATATCCTTGGCTGTTAATGTTTTGCCTTTTGTTTTGTATTTTCTTATAGCCATTTGTGTTTGATCAACAAGTTGTTTCATCTGTATTTTCTTAGTTTTAAAATAAATGTTTTCAACAGAGGATGCCGCTCTTCTATCGGCATTACGTAGCTCAGATTTAACAATTTCTGAATAGTGAACTTTCACAATTCTTTCATCATTTTCTGCCCTTGCTTGACCACAGAAAATGCCAGGAAATCCTAGTTCTTCAGAATGTTTTTCCAAAAACTACTGACAGGCTTGTTGCCTCTTGCAGGTGCAAATTGTACACAAAGTCACGCTCATCTGATTCGACATAATCTGGAGCAGTAAGCATTGTATCAAGTACTCCAGGAATAAATTCAGTTCAGATGGATCACATTCACTCCATTGATCACTGTCGTTGTCAATTTCATTCTCTTGGTTAATATTGTCCAGGTTTTCTTGTCTTAAATTGCCAAGTTGTTCATTGGATGTATTATGTGGGTGATCAGCCTCAAGTTCTTTATGTGTTGGAGTAGTATCTGGTATAACAACTGATAAACCATTTTCATTTTGTTCATTTACTTCCTCTGATAAATTGAAGTCCTCGAAAGTAATATTTTGGTCCTTATATAATAGCGATGTGTTGGACGAAAAGGTAGCAGCAGCTCTTATTTTTTCTGGACGGATGTTCAGACTATTGACATGATGATTGTATCTCAATTGACGTTTCAGCTTAGCCTCTATAGTTGCTGTGTCAGATGGTAGTCTTGGCAGAGCAGATACAGAATTACTTACTGCAGAAGGAACACATACCATATTCCCTTGAATTTTCAGATGATTTCCACGAGTTGCCTTATGAATTTTCATGAACGGAAGAATTGGAGCGAGTAAATACAATTCTAAAGTATTCAAATCTTTGAGAGGCCCCTGTTCTGGAAATCTTGTATTATTTATTTTGGAAGCTGGAGGTATCTTTGCCCTCTTGATATATGATGCACAGGTTTTACAAATCCATTTGGCAAACAGGACATACATTTTTCAAATATATTTTCCATTTTTGGATTTTTACTGGCAAAATTTGATACTGTTTAATATTTCATGACACTATGCTGATACCATAACTGGTTGCAAACTTCACATACAAATACAGGTCCTTGAGAAACTGTTTTATGAAACTTTTCTATGAGCTTGTTGATACTGGATTGTAAATTTAGTTGTTGGCGTTGTCGAGAAAGTCTCTTCTTTGTTTCATGCTGTTTATAACAACCACTTTTTCTCAATAAACGCATTATGTTGCTTAGATTTCAGAAATGACTGTCGCAAGAGTCTTCTATTTCTCTGATATTTTAATTCTAATAAGTTTTCCTTTTGACGATAGAAAGGATTACAACGTTTTTGCCTTCTTAATAAGGTTTCTCTTCTAGTTTCTTTGATTTTATAAGCAGTATTCATTATCCGTTTTTGTTTACGATGAATTGTTTCTGACTGTCTTTAGTTTTCTTATCAATATCACCAGTTCGTTTATGTTTATGTGCTAAAGCATTTCCCTGTCTTTCTGAAGATCTAACAGCAAGATTCGATAAACGATTTTCTTTACGTGTCAAAGTTTCTTTTTTTCTCATTAGCTTTGTAATCACTATCAACTGTTCGTTTATGTTTACGCCCCAAAGTTTCTCTGTGCCTCTCGTTAGCTTTGTAATCAATATCAACAGTTCGTTTATGTTTATGTTCTAACGCATCTCTTTGTCTTTCTGTAGATCTAACGGCAAGATTTGACAAACGATTTTCCCTACGTGTCAAAGTTTCTCTTTTTTTCTCATTAGCTTTTTAATCAATATCAACTGTTCTATTATGTTTACGTGCTAATGCATCTCTTTGTCTTTCTGTAGATCTAACGGCAAGATTCATTAACGATTTTCCTTACGTGTCAAATAAAGTTTCTCTTTTTTCTCATTAGCTTTGTAATCACTATCAACTGTTCGTTTATGTTTACGTGCAAATGCATCTCTCTTTCTTGTCTTGTCTCTAGATCTGACAGTCGGATTTGATAAACGGTTTTCTTTGCGTCCCACAGATTCTCTTTTCCTTTCGTTACTTTTGTATTCAACATCAACTGTTCGTTTTTGTTTACGTCCCAAAGTTTCTCTTTTTCTCTCTGAAGCTTTATAATTCAAATTCATTTTTCTCTTTTCCTTTCGATTTTCTGTCTCTTTAAGTCTATTATGTAATGTTTCCTTACCGGTAGATTTCCTTTGCACTCTACGAACTACTGACTTCAAGCTACACTCGGCTGATATCATTTTATTTTTATGCCCCGCCCACGAATGTGGAAGGGGCATATAGTGTCACCCTTGTCCGTCCTTCCGTACGTCCGGTTAAGTTTTGCGTTAAAGTCCATCTCTCAGAAACTGTAAGGGGTAGAACAATGATAATATGTCAGTACATAGATCTTTGATAGTATTGCAGAGTTCACTAGGTAGTTTGACTCTTTGACCTATATTTCATGCTTGAGTGACTCTGGTTAAGTTTTGCGTTTAAGTCCATTTCTAAACAACTACACATTATACGACAATGATGTTTCATCAAATTAATTGCATTGATGAGTACTACCCAAATCATTGACTATAAGGTGGCTTTGACCTACATTATACGCTTCAGTGGCTTCGGTTTAGTTTTGAATTTAAGTCCATTTCTCAACAACTACACATTATAGGACAATGATATTTCATTGAATTAATTGCTTGATGAGTTTTGCCCAAATCATTGACAATTAGGTGGCTTTGATCTACATTTTATGGTTCGGTGATTTTGGTTAAGTTTTGCCTTTAAGTTCAATTTACTCAACAACTACACATTATAGGACAATGATATCTCAACAAATTAATTGCCTTGGCGAGTACTGCCAACATCAATGACAATTAAGTGGTTTTGACTTACATTTTATGATTAGGTTATCCTTTGCGATTAATCTTTTGGCGAGGCATCCGTGGCTTACAGACACATTCGCTAGTTTGACAAAAGTTTTTTGTTTTGATCAGTAAAATAATCTTTTATCTTATCTTCGACTTGAACAGTTTTGTCATCTTTGACAGCACTTTGTGGGAACTGCAGCAGAACACCTGATTTCAAACATTGGTGTAGATGTGTCCTCATTTGACTTACAGTAAGATGGATTGTAAATGGATTCTCTTTTTTCAAAAGTATAAGAGCATTAGCAATGGCAAACAATCCACACAGTGAAGTTGATCCTTGAGATTGTGCAGTCAATACTTTAAACTGGTTCAAGTTAAATTTATCATATAATATATTCAATTGTCTCTTTACACCTTCAATATAAGAATTGTTTGAGAGACTATTGTAGATGTATATTTGTTTGTTGACTTGAGCTGATACTTGATAATGATGAGCAACATAATGAATTTGTACAGCATCACAATCAATCTGAATTTTCTGTGTTGGTAAATTTCCATTTGTTGTTTCCAGTTGAAAAAGGTAAGATGGAGGCAACATTCCATACTGACAATTAAACTGAGCCTTTAGAACTTGAGACACATAATCCACTATTCGAATATCTATTTCTCCTTGTAAAACACTATCAATGTATATATCTGAGAAAGTCTCCTCATGCGTTCCTATAATCTGAAAATATAAAGAAATGTTTTTTTGTTATTTTTTGTTCAAATATTATTGTGAAATATCAAAGAAATCAAACAGAAGAAGAACGCGAGTGTATGAGACACAAATGGGAAACCAACAGATGGACTATATAAATTTATATTCTCTCCATAAGTGTTAAACACTGTACTTATATCATTGATAGCTTCCACAAGTTTTAAAGTCTGGCTGGACAAACATTTTAGCTGTACATTACACTACTTCAATTTGAAAAAAAATGCATCCTTCGTTATTGAATAAACAGCAAAAAGAAACAAGCAATGATTTTTGCAATATTTCAGCAGAAGTCTTGTGTTGTTAGATGTAAGATTTTCGGGTAGGAAACCTTGACAACAGACATATTTTCCTTTAATATTCATTGGAAATTTTGCATATTGGTATTATTGTTTGTGTCTATGGTGTATCTCCTTCTACATGTATATGTAGATATGTATGTATGTATGTATATATACATGTACATTTTTTAGTATATCTACATGTATGTATATGCAATGAAAGTTTAGGATGTACACAGACACACAGAAAGGACAAAAAAGATTTGCTCCAAATTCCTGATCTGGGGGCAGATGCTGCCAAAGACTTAGATTAAGGGGGTTCGCTACTCTATTTGAAAATAAAAAGGATTTCAAATAAATGTGATTTTTTGTTAGGAAATTAAAAATGGCGTAATTCAAGTGAAAAAAAAATAATAGGTTGATGATCTCGTTTTTGAGATTTAAGTGATTGAAAATTTGGCGGGAAACTGAACTCCTCGGATTTTTCATAGGATTAACATTAGTAAAGTTTGACCACGAATGAATATGACAGAATAAATAAGATTTAATGAAATTTTTACAGAATGATTATAAAGATGTATAAAATGAAATTATGGGAAAAAATAAGGGGGTCCATGGGCAAAAAATTATAATGCTTTTAAATGGATAAAACTAGAGCATGCCGAAAATCTTACAGAAATTCCAAAACATGAGGAGCGAACCTCCTTAAGAATCAGTAAAAATTCACTATTTCCAATGTTTTGATTTTAACTGCACTGATGACACTTAAGTTGTCGAAATGGCCATATTCAGAGAGTAGAATTACGGCTTCTTTGGTATTTTGTTATTTTATTGTTCTTGTATATCAATAAAATGAAGTACCTGTACAGGAACCAGATATGGCTGGGAATTCGTAGACAATGTGTCTGGACTCTGACTCCATGCTGTTCTTTTCTGCAAAAAATAATTTACTGTATATTGAAGTTTTCTTTTTCGTTGCTTTTATCTATTATGTATATTAAATGTATTTAATCCAAGTCCTTACATGTTTGTGTAACTGATTACTACTATTCATTAAAAGATAAAAAAACTTGTTTCTATTCGTAATTCTATTGCAACATTTATATAATAGAGGTTTTGGTTAAAACTGACCCTGAATTCCATGATCTACACACCTGGGACAAAGTAGGTTCCCTGTTTAGTCTGGTTCCTAGTATGGTAACAAATACATAAGTCATAAATAGAACATGAAATTTTTTAATTTTAATTAGAATCGCAATAACAGTACATGATTTGAATAACCAAGGGCGTAAATCTTGATTTGACAGTCAAAATATCTGTTTACAGGCTCCGCGTGCTTATTTCAAATATAAATACAAGTTCTCTAATTTCTAGCAGATTTAAACACCTACTGACAGGTATGTTAAAAATAATTCTCTCACAACAGAATTTTCATTTCTCAGCATTTTATTGGCTGAAATTCAATTTGACATTGAATTTGTTTGCCCTCTTCCGAATTTTCCTTTGTGATGGCATGAAAGAGGTGTACATACCTGATGACTTGACGTTCAAAGAACACATGCATTTTGGATCAGAAGAAAAAGGGGCCAGGCTTTTGTCATGTACCTCCTTCAAATCATTCGAGAAACAAATTTCACTACTGTATCTTGTGAGATACCACATTTGTCAACTACTGATAGTAAAAAAATTAAAATATTTAAAATGCTCTGCAAGCCTCATGTTCTAAACTTTTAATTTAAATAGCTCAAATTGAGAAATATCGCATCTCACTCCATGCAGTTGTGGAATCTGTGTATAGCCTATCT
>MJUU01014302.1:150255-166919 GCA_002080025.1 Modiolus philippinarum | reverse complement strand
GCAGTTGACTGCAGACTGTCAAAGATGTTTTCCTATGGACATATAAGTTACTAGTTGCAAATCATTTTCTCATTTCATGGGTTATGCATTGATTGCAGAAGACAACACCCTATTGATGTGCACAGCCCATCTCTTTACAGAGTTCATGAAAACCTTTCCAGCATGGTTGTACATCTTAAGACTTTGATCCATATATTTGTTTTACTTTACTTTTGTAGAGACTTTGTCTCATGTGCATTTATACCATATCCCTTCATTGCTTGTTTTAGTATTTTTATGTTATGCTCTCTTGTAATACTTCATTCTTACCTGATTAGCATTGTTGTTTCGTTTTCGCTCTTTATCTGCTAACCGTTTTTGGGCTTGGGATTTTTTTTCAATGTTGGCATCTTCTAAGATTCTTTTATCTACATTACCATGTCTGCAATATATTGTATTACAGTTTAATAAAATAAAATTACATGATGCAAAGTCAAGCTGATATTTCTATTGGTATGAAGTTGTTATTATATGAGTCATAGTAATTTCTATCCTTTGTTCACATTTCTCAATGTTGTGAGAAATACATTTCTGCTCTCTTGAAAGAGATTGTTCTCAGTTACTAATTTGATGAAATCTAATTATCACTTGAAATTTGTTTGCCATCTCCAGATTTGACCATGGCATACAAAATGGAGACCCTGTCTGATGATATCATGCTCAATGAAATTGGAGTTTCAAATTTTTGTCAAGTATTACAGAGAAACAGAGATTTTTTTAAACTCTTGAAATATAATTATTTTCATTAGTAATAGTTTTCAAATGTTTATAAAGCTTGGCAATATTCTCATCTTAAACTTTGAAAATGTAAGTATTTGTGTAAAAATGTCCTATCTCAATTGATCCAGTTATTCTTCAATTGCCACCACGGGGAGGACCTACATGTGCATTAGATGTATATGTAGTCCTAAATCATGCAAGTGATAGCTGGTCAACTGAAGAAACTGTTCAAATTTACATTCAACAGAATTTTCCATCTTTTCTTGGCTGAATTTCAAAGTTTCTAGGCGCATAACTCCAGAACCCGTGGGACCTCTGAACCCAAAATCGAATTTGACCTGAGTTTTGTGGTAAACAAGTTGCATACCAAGTTTGAAGACCTTGTGTTATTTCGTTGACAAGTTATCAGTCGGAAACTGTAAAATTTGCAAAATTTCAAAGTTTCTAGGGGCATAACTCCAGAACCCCTAGGACCTCAGAACCCAAAATCGAACTTGACCTGAGTTTTGTGATAATTTTTTTTCCGTTTTCGTTCTCGTAGTATCCATCCACTTTGTAGGGTATAATTTGCTTCTCTCCACCATTTTCTGCGTGCTGTATACGGACTCCTTCCTTTTACGATAGGTATTTGATCCCTTGCATGGCTTTCAATGAATGTTTCTCATAGGGGCGGTATCCGTGTGCAGGAATAATACCGATAGTATCGGGCTGTAGAAATTTCTGTCTAAACACCAAAGTACAGGCAGACGCTATTGTGATACATTGTTGGAATGGGTCGATTCCTCTCTGTCCGTTAGTAGATGACATCTCTAGAAACAATTCACGGAATGTAAGACAGGCTCTTCTCAAAATATCAACATCAGATCTACAGTAACTCAATAGATCGTTTTGAAAATGGAATGGTTGTTGGTAATTGGTCTCGTACCATTGATAGAGGGGGAGGGAGCCGGCCCTTTTTCGGGAAGCCGGGATTAGATGTTTTAAAGCCC
This sequence comes from Modiolus philippinarum, assembly GCA_002080025.1. Taxonomy (NCBI): domain Eukaryota; kingdom Metazoa; phylum Mollusca; class Bivalvia; order Mytilida; family Modiolidae; genus Modiolus; species Modiolus philippinarum. The sequence continues at coordinate 165,171 of MJUU01014302.1, read as the reverse complement.
GGGATTTCGGGAAATAACTTACCAAGAACCGGGATATCACTAGTCTTTAAGTTTCTTTGTAGTTCGGGATTTAGGGATTTAGAAAAAATAAAGTCGGGATTCCGGGATGAAACCCCTTCCGGCTCCCCCTCATAGAAGGCGTCTCTGTCTTTTGGTTTCATTCCATCGGGCTGATAAAATCTCACATCCGGTAGATGGTTTGATTGATTGGTTGATTGATTGATTGATTATTGTTTAACGTCTACTCAGCAATATTTCAGCTATATCAAGACGAGAACAAGTTTGTTAATAATTAATCACTTTGGGGTATGGAAATGGTTTGATTGGTCTTCCTGTTGAACGAGCATGACCAATGGCAACACCATGGACAGGTGAGACCAAAGCTGAAGGCAAGACATGCGTGTTGAGACCAAAGGTCAGCGACATACTAAAGTACACTGGCACATTCGTTACACTTCTCGGTTCCGGAACGAAAACGATCTCAGGAACCGGAATCGGGAGGGAAAAAACGAATAGCCATAATATATTTAACAAAGAATATTTTCAGGTTACTTTTCGGAGTTGTAGCACATTTATCAATCTAAGAATTGAACACCGGTATCTATACGTTTTTTTTTATTATTATTTTTTTTATTATTTTTTTAGTACAAATTTGGAGAAGTAGCATACAATGATATGAAGAGTAAGTAGGACCGCAGATACACTTGTATTTTTTGTTCTATGAACAAGTTATATACATTATTTTTACTGGGCACGCGCGTTTATGTGGTTCCGTACGGAAGTGTATTGATGCCATATGAAAAAAAAATCGTGATTATGAGATAACATATCTTATAATTTGACATAATTATCTCATAACTTTTAGATAACATCTCATCATTAAGAGGGAACATCTCATAATTATGAGATAACATGGAATAATCATAAAATAACTACTGTAAACCGGGAAATTTTCGCGGTAGTTTTATTTTCGCGATTTTCGCGTTTAAAATGGAAGCGCGAAAATAAAACGGCGCGAATATACTAGTCTACTATTGATGTCAATGGTAAACAATTTGGCAGCGCGAATTCAAAACTGCGCGAACTAAAATCCTATCAACTTACCGCGAAATAAAGGCGGCGCGAAAATTTTACGGTTAACAGTAGTCATAATTATGACATAATTATCTCATACTTATGAGATATTATCCCATAATTGCGAGATATAATCTCATAGTAACGATATAATACATTATAATTGTGAGATGATATTTCACAATTATGAGATTCTATCTCATAAATATGGGGCCTGGGTGGCCGAGTGGTTAAGGTAGTTCTACTACCTATACAACCAATGTAGTCTATAACCACTGCGGTGTGAGGTCGCGCCCCACTTTGTACATTACAAAAAAGGATGTAATCGACTTACAGTCGTTAGTGATAAGGTATGTCAGTTAACTGCCCAAGGTCAGTGGTTCTCTCCGGGCACTCCGGCTTCCTTCATCACCAAAACTGACCGTCATAAAATAGTTGAAATACTGCTGAAAGTGACGTTAAATAGAAAAAATGAAAGGATATGGAGTGAATGTACATGCGACAAAAACGCACACGATACATAAAAACTCCAGTTTATCAAGGACAGGGCTTACCAATCAATCAATCAATCTCAATTATGAGACACTATTCCTAATTATGAGATATTATCTCATAATTATGAATTAATAAGTTATATTTATGAGATAATATCTCATAATTATGAGATACTGATTTCATATAATTATGAGATAGATAACATTTCATAGTTATGTGGTAATTATCTCGTTATAATGTGATGATGTCTCGTATGAGATAATATCTCAATGAGATAATGACGAGATTATTGCTATGTGGCATCAATACTCTTCTATAGTTCTGCAGTTACTTTCAGTAGTGATACATACACACAGGCATCACTACTACGGTACACATTTTGTGCATAAATCGTTCGGAATGATAACGTTTTAAAGTTCTTCGAAATACAAGATCTATATTGTCGGAGAATAAAACACAATCTCAGAGATAACTGTAGACAAAAAAAAGAAAACAAGACCAAAAACAAAATATTAAAATGCAAAATGCAACTATAGAACATATAAGTAAACTACTTGTAACCGAAAACATATAGGTTTTATTTGGTGTTGATATAATTTATTAGTATGGGGGGCAGTAGCTGTTCAAATGAATAATCGGTATTGAAGACATAAGTGTTTGTACATAATTTTTACAAATTCATCACATATTTCGTGAAATTGCAATTAAATGTAATTTTCTTCTGTAAGCACTTATCCAATTAGAACCAAACTTAGTCGCAATAGTCCTTAGCTTGACTGTCCTCTTTCACAAATACGACCGATTAGTCCGTCTCACATCCAAGATGGCCACCAGCAGGGTACATAGTTTAATTTGTCTTTCAATAAAAGCATTCAAAGATCTCCTCTGAAGTCAAAAGGCCAAGTGGGGCCAAATTTGGTGACAATAGTCCTTGGGGTGTCTCCTTTAAAATGGGTTAGCAAGTTCGGATAACATCCAAGATGGCAACCTAGTGGGAACTTAGTTTAACCTTGAAACCTATAGGATATTCAAATATCTTCTCCTCTTAAACTACACTGCAAACTGAAACCAATCTTTTTCGCAATAGTCTTTGGGTGGCTCCCTTTCAAAAATGTGTCCGGCAAGTCCGCATCACATCCAAGATGGCAGCCACTGGGGAACATAGTTTAACATTTGATTCTATGGGAAAGCATTTAAATATCTTCTCTAAAACTACCTGGCCAGTTGGAACAAAACTTGGTTACAATATGCCCTTTGTGAATATGTTTTGCAAGTCCATAGACATTCGACCCCCCCCCCCTTTTTTTTGTTGTCTGACGTTTTGACAGCTCTAGTTTGCGTTTCTGTAACTTTGGGAAATGCCGATTGAAGTGTATTTTTATAGTAAATTCCATGCTGGACTGTCCAAACAAACCATCTCTTTTGCACCCTTGGATTAGTTCTTGCAGAGGAGAAAGGTTTTTTAATCTTTTTTTTTTTGAACGGTAGGTAGTTGATATATATTTTGAAATATGTATTTTGTATACGTTACAACCATTTTTTCTATTGTGCAATTATGGCACTTCCACGAACTCAATATGGGTTGGAAATGCCGATTTAAGTGCATTTTTCATAATAAATTCGATGCTGAACTGTCCAAACAAACTATCTCTTTTGCACCCTTGGATTAGTTTTTTCAGAGGAGAAAGGTTTTTTCATCTTTTTTTAAACGGTGAGTAGCTGATATAGATTTTAAAATATGTAGCTTGTATGATGTTACAACCTTTTATTTCTATAATACAATTATGGCACTTCCACAACTCAATATGGGGTTTAATAATAATGATTTTGACCCTTCTTACTTTTATATCTTGGAAACAGTAAGGGTTATGCAAACATTGTACCGAAAGCTTAGATCAAGAAGAATCCAAAGAAAAAAATTCCATGAATCCGATGAAAAATTTAAAAAAAAACTTAGTAATATATATGATATTATTATATGAATAATATATTGAAATAAAATTATGTTATTACATACTGTAATTATTTGCTAATTGCTCATCTTATGATGAGCGTAATGCGTGTTGCAAACTTTTTTCATATGTTAGCCTCATTACCCACACCAACGTCAATCCTTGTATGCAGAAATCACGAAGGTCGTGGTGCCACCTTTCAACACCTTTCCTAAAAATCTTTAAGGTGCCGTTATTCCGATTTCCATTTCAAATCATTTTTGGGGGGGTTTAAACAGATTATGCAACAGAAGAAAAAGTCAGGGGTGGTGTATTTAGGTTTATTTTTATGATATTTATAAAGTTGTGATGCAAATAGGTTTGGAAAAGCAAATAACTATGAAAGATTTGTCCGAAATTTCACTTCACAATCACAGTGTTCTCGTTGGACCGACCTAAAACATTTTCAGCACACAGATGTGACTTGCTATATTATAACGAACTGAAATAATTCACCACAGAGTTCCGTGAGAGCAAAATATACGACATATTTACAGTTTCAGCCTGACAATTCTTCATTTTTTTAACGTCGCTGTCCAATTGTTGACATCAGTTTCATCGATAAGGATCCGTTACTTCTTCCCGAAGGATTTGATCGGAAAGGTTCCGTTATGGATATACACCGTGAAGTTGCATACCAAGTTTGAAGACCTTGTGTTATTTCGTTGACAAGTTATCAGTCGGAAACTCTAAAATTTGCACAATTTCAAAGTTTCAAGGGCATAACTCCAGAACCCCTTGGACCTCAGAACCCAAAATCGAACTTGACCTGAGTTTTGTGGTACACAAGTTGCATACCAAGTTTAAAGACCTTGTGTTTTTTCATTAAAGAGTTATCAGTCGGAAACCTTCGGGGGACGGACGGACGGACACACGGCTGAGGGTATCACATAATACCTCGCCACTATGTGTGGCGGGGTATAATAAGAAGAGAATTATTTTCAAGTTAAACATGACATAGAAGTAAACAAATGAAGAATTTAGCCATGTATGTTATACAATGTAGTAAGTAATATGTAATATCATTAAAACTGTCATATACTGTACCTCCGTAATGACACTATTTATTAACTTGTAAGAACAAGTCTTATTGCATTAAATATTTCATAACCCATGACTAATTAGGTGTAAATTATATAGTAACTGTAACAACGCGTACATGTACATGTACACCATTGCTTCTGATGTTTACTGTGTTAAAGTAAAAAAAATCAGTTAGAAAACTGTTTAAAAAAATCCTAAATTACTCAAGATATCATGAAACTGTACATTTAAATGCTGTAAAAAAAGAAAAAAAAACAACAACAGCTCAGATCGACCCCCTTGAGGATTATAATATATATCAAAAAATGAAATACACTAAAACTTTAAGATGACGTTTTTAACAAGTTCAATTTTCGAACTGATGATGAAATATCTTTTAAATTGCTGAACAACTGAGTGTCGCCAGCACACTTATTCAACTTGGCATCACGACAATTTTTATCTCTCGAGGGAAGTTTTATGCACCTACTGTTATGATATGCTTTCATCGATGCAGCCAAAAGTTCCGCATGTAAGTTATACTACATAGGTGCCATTGGACACCCCTGTCGATTCGACTTCAATATATTGACATACTTTGTCGTAAAACCATTTGAAAGAATACATGTTTTGGAATTTTGAAGCCGCATCTTTACCAAGCCGTCACAAAAATCGAATTTGTAGACATTTTGTTATTTCCTATTCTTCCCCATCGAAGGCTTTGATGATTAAGAAATATGATGTTGCCTTCGTATTCTTCCATATTGCTATCTTGCTTGCGGACGCTTATTTTTTGGTATACATGTATGTTACGACCCTTGAAAAATCCCTAGTGATCTTTTTCCATAACATAAGGAAGGACGCATTTTAGTAGCTTGGCAAATACTTTTTAAATAATTTTACTATCCATATTTTAGACGCTAATAGAAATTATTTACATCTTGACACAATAAAGTTCATGTGACTACGGAACTTCTGTAAATCAAAATCTCGCAAAATAGAACAAAAAGGTGTTAAAAAGAATCCCATTAATATGCAAAAACAAATAATAATTCCACGATGTGCAATTTTGAAGGGAATTTTATGCACGCTTTTGTATCAGATTTCGCAACTGTTGCATAAAGAACAATAAAAGTAAACGCTATTGACTAAACATACATACATGTAGCTTCATTTATAGAACTAATGAAATCTTGCAATTTGCTGCATGTACTATACTAGAGATGAGTTGAAATAAATTCGGCGAAAAGTTTGTAAGTGGCTAAAAGTTAATATAAAAATATTTGTTTTCTTTCTTTTTTTTAAATACGGATAATTTGTTTTTTTTTTTTTTTTGGTCTGATTAGTAATCTTTTAGTCTCTTCGTGGCAAAAGAACGAGTATTGATACAATGTAAAAACATTAACTCTCACTAATTTCTCAAACAACCATCCCCACCATATAGACCAAGCGAGTTCGGTGGTCCTGCAGTGATCCAAAACGTATTCATTTGTTGCACCTGTCAAATTAATAAATAGTTACACCAGAACAATTCAATTATTGGCAACGTTCGTACCAGTTGGAACCAAGCCAACCAACCGGTCATGTTCATTTACACTAACATTCGAAAATTACACAACAAGATTTTTTTTTGTTGTTGTTGTTAGCTTCATGATCTTGGCATTTCATTTATATCTTGTTGGTTATTCGTTCCTTATTAGAAGTTGTGCAACTTTCGTTTAATGGGTTTCAAAAGATTTGATAAATAAAGAAGATGCTGAAATAGCCATTTACCAGAAATGTATATACTGAAACTTTTGACTGTATTTAGTCACAGAAATATACAGGAATATGGTTCTTTCAAAAGTATACCGGAACTAGCATTCGTCATACATTAACCAATCGTTACTCAACACAATCTCAGCAATAAATTGGCTTTTCATTTAGATCATATTGGTTATTTGCTATCTAGGTTTTTAAACATCTCTGAACTTATGGTCTTCTAAATGTTTTTTTTTTTTGCACTGAAGAGACATAAGTTGTCGAAATAGCCATATGCAGAAACTAAATTTTCAGTAAGTTTGGTATATACTTGTTTGTTACCACTGGGTCGATGCCACTGCTTGCGATGACCCGAAAGCCGATTTTATTAGGAAAGTAAGTGAGAACCGAACCGTCAATCAAAAGAACTTGCGAAATCTAAATTGTGTTAATTTGTTGTACATTGTAAACTAGGGAGTTTCTCCCTCGTGCAAAACTCTGTCCTTATCTGATATTGGCCTGCCATTTAGATCATATCGGTTATTATCTCAGTTTTCAAACATCTTGAGTTTATTGTCCTTCAACTGCTTAGATTTTATCTTCATTGATGAGACATGAATTGTCGAAATGGCCATATGCAGAAAGTAAATTTTCAGTAAGTTTGGTATTAAGTCATTTTTATGCTTGAGGACAAAGACCCATTTAAAGTCGTATTGTTAGATTAAACTAAACACAAGTTGTTGAAAATTTAAGATTTTACGTCATTATGATTGATTTAAGAACGTTAAGAGTGTAAACGGTAAAAAGGTCGACAATCCTCAATATACTCCCAGTTACTAAAAATTGCATTCATTCACAGTCCTATATATTAAATAGATTTAAAATCTCCTATTAGAGTCCTTCACAGCGATATAACTTTTTTCAATTAAAGATATTCACAAATGATTAATTTTATGCAATTTATAACATATCTTAATTTCCAAATATCCCTTATACATTAGAATTTCAAATCTTCTAAGTAACAAGAGAATGTTTTTAGTACGTATGTATTTTACATGGCGAACGAAGTGCTTGAAACGCAAACAGGGTACTTCACGCTATCAAAATGATCTACTTGAAACTAAACAAGGCATTTTGACAATGTAGTATTGCCACAGGTTTACTGCCCTATTCTTTTAAAAGTATTTTCTACATACCAAATATGTTTAAGTGTCAACATTCTTGTGCTAATGTGTTACATTGTTAAAGAGAACATATATTCTACATGTTATATAGTTTCCTTTGGGCGTTGTGAAACTTTTGTCAAAATTTGGACATTTCATATTTTTATACGACGTGACTTTGGAACATAAACCAGTCATTAGGGTAAATGGAAAAGATAAAATACTACAAAGTTATTACAAAAACATCTTAAATTTAGATGATGATGTTTATTGCTGCGTTAATGTCATTTTTATAGATACAAACACATCAATTTTTGACACTTCACCGGGTGTAAACCACGTGGTGTAAACAAGATACTTCTCCTTTCGATATCATTGGAATTTTATTAATAAATAGGTATGAAAAAGAAAGGAAATGGGGTAAATGTCAAGGAGACAACATCCCATATCCAGGTTAAACGACCCAAAACAAAGCATTTAGGGGTCACCATACGTCTTAAACACAGTGAGGAACCTCATACCATATAGCAAGCCCTAAATGGCCCCAAAAAGTAAAAAAAAAAGTGAATAAATCAATGGAAACAAACCACATCCAATATCAAGAAACTGAAATTTTATAAGAAGACAAGGACAAGCCAATGCCCAACATATTCCTGACTTGGGACAGGCGCAAAAATTGCGGTGGGTTAAACTCGTTTTCTTGGATCCAAACCCTCCTCCTGTTTATTATGATTATTTTTATTAAATATAGTATAATGCCAAGTGCTGCAGAAAGCAAAATTGGAAAAAAAATCCTTTAATTCTCAGAACTATTAAACGATAGAAAATTTCCTTTAGTTGGTATATTGTTTCCACCGTGGGTTGTTGACCTTGGACCAGGGGTAGCTCCTTTACATTAGTTTAATTGGTTTCAATAAAACACAATGGTAAGAACATTAATTGAAAAAAAGAAAGAAAATATTCATCTTCCCGTAAAACTACATAGACAGGAAACACCTAAAATGGCCAAAAAACATAGTCACACGCCACAATGTACTAAGAAATTGCACAAGAAAAAAAAACACTACAAAAAACAAAAGACAAACGTTAAGAACAATAGGTATACACACGGGACAGCCGGTCTTGGTACCGGCACTACATCCCTTTATAAAATAATTCAGAAGGCCTGCATTAAAGCAAACATGTTTAGAATGTTTCTTAAAACGGGAGTTATATCAAAATTACCAAACAGAGTTGTCAAGAGCCGAAGTGCGTGAGACAAAAAGACAAATCAGGTGGAAACCACTGGAAAAATTGTCGACCGCAATGGTCCTGACTTGGTACAGGCATTTCAAAAGTAATCGTGGGTTAAACCGGTTTTATGACATCCCATTCCATAGTAGTTCTGTTCAGTTGCTATTGAAAGATCTTAGACAGTTGAAAGAAATGAGATTATCCAAGAGTAAGTAAAGGGAATGTTGAGTCAGAGTTCGGACCGAAACTTAAAATGTTTCCACAAGGGAATGTTATCTATGAAAGAACTTTTTAAATGGTAAATTGAAACGAAATTTTTGAAGCCTGGAATAATAAGGCGGTCACGGAGATAATTATGTCTTATGAGAAAGTCTGTATAATTTGTTCTAACTGTCGCGTAACGAATCAATTGTGAAACATACACCCCCTAAGCAGGAGAAGCTGGGATGTTACTGTCCATGTTAGTAAAATTGATAATTTTGAAATTAAAAACGCCCCTTTTGTCGTAAATTTTAGTACTGAAATGACCAAATTCGAGATGCAAGTCCAAAAAAGATGTAGATGTAGTTTCCTTAATGTCTATTTTTGGCGGATGTATTAATAGGATCCATTTAGCAAAAGACGCGTTATTGATGGAAAGAACATCATCTAGCATCTTTTATTTCATGATCTTTTTTGAGTCCCTGAAGAAATTAAGTCTCGTAAGAATTGAAAAACAAGTCTGCGAGAAGAGGAGCACTATTAGTGCCCACAGATATGCCAACCTACCGCTGAAGTAGCACCTCTAAATGAGACAAATATATAATCAATTAGAAAATCAAGCTTACTGCACACCTGTTCGTCACCGTAGCATACTTTTCCTTTTAAATTGGTTTTCGAAATAAAATGTGAATTTATAACCATATACAACATTTTTTTTCGAATCAGCAATTGTTTTTTGAATGAAACCCTTGATTTTAGTTTATAATGAGGAGGCCTGGTATACATTGTGGAAAAATCAAATGTTTTCAGAGAATGTATTTGAGAAAAATGAACGAGATTTAAGGTTTTCCAATAAATCCTTCGAATATTCAAGTATCTACATATGATTGAATAGTTTCACGGTATGCTTGATGGTTGTCTTGGACTGCAGACAAAATGTAAGTAAGTTCAATAGACAATTAAGTAGATGAGCAAGATGAAGATCCTGCATGCAGTGTATCTTTCCTTATATGGATTTTTGTGTAATTTTGGTACCCAAAATAGGTGTGTCTTGATTGTTAGTTTTAGTATGGATATCAAAGAGGACATGAATGACCAGTGATTTCAAAGGATTTCATCTTTGTCATATGAAACTCTGTTGTACGTAGCACTACCTTGTGTATTATGATTAATATTTTTCTTTGATGAGGTAGCTGTAATGATGTGCTTCACATACAAAAACGATGTTATTAGAAGCTTTATCTGCAGGTGCTATTTTTTTATTGTAATGTAGAGAGGCACTTTCTGCCTTCTTGATCTTCAAATACAGACTTAGCTCGATTGTTTACACGTCTGCGTACTTTGGAAACACGAATTGATCTTAACCGATCTGACAGACTTCAAGTTCTGGCTCTTGGTCTGCCTTTCTCTTAACCCCATTCCATACATTTTTGAAATTTAAATTTTAATTGATATGCTGTGGTTCTCGGAATTTCGAACTATTGGAGACCACGTAGAATTCCATTTTAAATGATCTCAAGACAAAAAGGCAGAACAGTCGCACGTCTAATTTTCAGTTATATTGAAATTAATGAAAGTTAGGTATTTGGCAAGGGAGATAATGCTTGCAGCTAAATAAAAATTGAGATTACTTGATCTTAAAAAAAAACAATTAAAGATTTTGTATGCAATTTTCACAGCATTGTGAAAATGCTGTAGTTTTTTTTAATTGTGATATAAATAATGCGTGAAGATTATCTTCTTTAACTTTCAAGTAGTTATAGATTTTACAACTGCATCAAGAAAAATACAATATTTCCCTACTGAGGATAGTTCTGTTTTTAAAATTTTAAAACGTGAGGCTTGTCAAGCGGTTTTAATAACAAAATACCAAAGTTACTGATAATTTAGTTTCTGTACATGCGCATTTCGAAAATTTATGTCTCTTCAATGCAAGTCAAATCAAAACATTTGGAAATCCATATACAGAAATATATATGTTTAAGTTGATTGAGAAAAAAAATTACCAATGAGATCATTACAGTTAAGCCAAAATCAACCAAGGACAAAGCTATGCGATACGAATATACTCCTTGGTTTAAAACAAAATTTTTGTGAAATTTAGATATTGCAAGTTTCAATGAAAAATCAGTTTTCGGTTTTAAATATTCCAAAATTTAGATATGCAGACAAAAATTTCAAACTACAATTCAGTAGTTGCACAAGATGAAGATCGAGCGAGTTTTAATGTTGAAAGAGAACATAAACAACATTAAATTTGAGAAAATATCATCTTTATCGAATGAATCTCTCTTTGCATGTTGCTTATAAAATAAAGTTTACCACCTTGCCAGTTTGATTTATGTTTGTTGACGATCGTGCATCCATTGAATAAACGAAGACACGATTGCAGTTCGACATTAAGCATAAAGAATTCAGTTCAATTGTTGCTTAGGACGACTCAAAATTACAATAACATGCTACACTCTGTCATGGAACTTCACAGGAAAAAACAAAAATAAGGCAAAAGACTATATGAACAAGCATAGGATAGGGACTCGGGACAGCCGGACTTGGTTCCGATACTAGGAAAAGCCATTGGCAGGGCTTAACCTGTTCATTGGTACCCAAAGCAATCAATCGATTATTGGAAAGTCTTTTTATTGGCAAATAAAATGTATATGCTACGCGATTGGGCGAACCTACATGAGCGATAAAGAATAATTGTCCCGTTAACTTTTAACCCCGCTTAAACAAATTCAAATAAATAAAGTAATAAACTTTTACAAAATTGATAACGCCTTTAATAGTGTTATTTCATTTGTATTTATTTTAGACTTATATATGTTTCGTTCCTCCTTTACTTTAAAGTGTGAATTGCATTAACATCTCTGCTAATTTGTGTACATGTACTCGCTTTAAAAGTTTCAGTTATCTTGAAAGAAATTATAAATCCAAAAAAGATAATATATATCTGAAGTTAAGCATAATAATTTATCTTTTCTGTGAAATTGTTCTTAGTCATTCTAAAAGCTTGAACACCTGGGTAACAAAATGAAGTTAGAAATACGCACTGGATGTTAATCTACAACCCACAACAAAACTAATTCGACCAATAATGCAAAGTTTTCCACTCTCTGCAAAGTGCAAATTGGTGAAATTATTATCACAGTAGAAACAAAGTATGCAACTACTGAAAAGGTGATTATTACTGCAATAAACAGTGTATTGTCTATTTTGTCAACTATTATTATTTTCACTTTGCAGACAATGGGAACCTTTAGTTTTGTTGTAGTTTGATGAGAGGTTACTCCTTGAAACAGAATAATAAGGTTTACTGTTTACAATGTAACTTTTCTATTTTTCTATTGTAGTCCTGTGTGCATTGCAGTATTTCTTTCTGACAATTATCAAACTCGGCATTCCTATATAAGAATAGTATAGAAAATACATATATGATTCCGTAAAAGTTCTCCCAGTAGAAGAGACGCATGTTCTTATATTTCAGTTATGGTGTATTTGTTCTACAGATAAATTTTTATATGGTTACATTATCATACTTTCAAATTTTTGCATTGAGAGTGATTTTTTTTTGTTTTTTATTGTTTGTTTTTTTTTGTAATTCTTGAATGTTTATAGTGCCCACCTCTCATGATTTTAATATTCCAAGCTTTCATGCAATTTACAGTTGATGTGTGCTCTTAGATTTTTTTTCTATATTTTGTGACTGTATTATATAAGCCTGTTGTCGGGGCAACGGATGACAGTGCCTGTAAGAACGCGTTTCCAATTAATTTTATCTTCGTTGACGATCCTGCATATTTAAATAGATAAATTATATGGACGGAGCTTCATCCGATGTCTAGCAATGAATTCCGCCCAAACCGGTGGTAGTAGCCGTCTTGAACTTACTATGAGGTATTAATAAAGATAATTACTAAAGACCTCATTCAGTTATTCGTTGTTACTTGAACGACCAGGAATTGAAATTAACAATAGAAAATTAAGTGTCGGTCAAACAAAAAGAATAATCCCGGGACAATGGAAACATCAAAATTCATAGGCATCACATAAGTACGGCATAGAAAAGACAAATTTGACGAACCTACAGATGAACACCACGGACACATTCTTAAACCATGGGTGAAATCAGGTGCACCGGTAGAGTAAGCATCTCCTTCTTTAACACTCCATTTCCAACAGAAAAGTCCAATGCAGTGGAGGACAAAACAAAGGGAAAGATTTGTTGTCTGAGAAACTGATGTCCCATAGCGGTCAACAAGATCGTGATGTCGACCGTTAAACATCTGCAGTGTCTTTTGTACAAAGGGAGAATTTGTCTTCATAATTCATCTTCATCTAACTAGTTTTTTTTACTAAATTACTGCTTACGGCACAATTTGTCAAACAGCGAAACCGTGTTGAATGAAAATGTTATTCATATATTTATTTAGTTAAGGCAGGCTTTGTGCCAATGCTTGAGATATATTCTAAACTGATAATAACAACGTGCATCTTTGATAATCCATTTGTTTTTGAATTGGGCGTTGTTAATGGTATTCAAAGTTAAACAATTATGTCTGAGATTATATTTGTTTCAGTTGACGATTTTAGCTTGACCTTGGACTTACCATTACAAATAATAACAGTTTTTAATCCTCTTTTACTTTAACATGCGGTCTTTATCTATAAATTTATCTGATTTCGGGATGTGTTTATGGAAATCAAAGTGTAAACAGCAATATGTGTTGGTAAGGACAAGCTTATACCGAACTCATTCCAACTGGCTTATATTTAATACTGCTTACTGCTCTGTGTTGGGCAGTTTTTACTGAATAAAATGCATTACTCGTGTATACCCAGGGGTATCCCACGATTATATAAGTTTCCCTCATGATTGAAATGAGTGAACTATAATTTGTCACAGAATTTTTGTAACAATTTTTCTCTACCAACAGAGACCTGCTCCCACCCAAAAACAATTATTCACTGTCAAAGAAATCTTCTCTCATACATTTGATAGTATTTTTTATTTGGTCGGGAGCAAGTTCCTATGCTCTACCCCTACAAGATCACCCAACTATAATGTTATAGGAATTTCTATTGCATTTATGACTACTTGTAATTTTTGAATTGTCACAGCAAAAAAAGAATATATTTAAATATTTAAAAACATCAAACTTTTTTTTCTTCGTTTATAAGTTAAGGTCTTACAAAACCGATACAACCAAACCTTTATAAGATGTGTCTTTGTGTTTTTAGCATTATTATAAATCGGCAAACGAATACCGAAGCAAAAATTAGGAAAGGGGAAATTTCAAAGTCCAAAAGCACATCAATTCATATCAAACACGACTTGAGTCAGCATGATAAAGGCAAATCAACAAACTCGAACAGGAACACCACAAATGTAAAGCACAAGCAGTGTGAAGGCCAACAAAAACTTGAGGGATCAACACAGAAGAGTATATAAACATTTGTAACACTTTATTACATATCAAATTTTAAAATTAATAAAAAAAAATATATTTCAACTCTTTCTATCGCTCACTCTTTCTTAATATAACTAAAGTATTTTTGCTTGTTATACTAATTTAATATAAAGTCTGGAAAATTAGAAAAAAAATCATACATTTCAGCTCTTTCTGTTCTCTCTCTATCGTTCACCATTTCTTACTCAAATGCTTACTCTACCGGTACACCTGATCTCACCCGGGTCCGTGTTGTTCATCAGTGTGTGTGTGTGTGTGTGTGTGTGTGTTTTCATTTTTGTTTTATGTGCCGTACTCACGTTATGTCTCTCTTTCGTTGTTGTCTCCGATGTTGCCATTGTCCTTGGATTATTCGTTTTGGATTGACGGTTCGGTTCTCACTCACTTTACATAAAATAAGGAGCTTCTATGTTTTATTTATTCCTTGCATTACTTATCTAATATAAATCTTGAAAAATTATTTGAATAGGGGTCCAAAGCGAGTGCATCTGTATTTAAAACCTACAATGCATTTTTTCATGGTGA